>CAUYLG010046248.1:0-11205 GCA_963573385.1 Cacajao melanocephalus
AGTTTTCAAAGAGAATGCTGCCAGTTTTTGCCCTTCCGTATGATATTGGTTGTGGGTTTGTCATAAATCACTCTCATTATTTTGAGATATGATCCATTGATACCTAGTTTATTGAGGGGTTTTAGCATAAAGGGCTGATGACTTTTATTGAAGGCCTTCTCTGCATCTGTTGAGATATTCATGTGGTTTTTGTCTTTGCTTCTGTTTATGTGATTGATTATGTTTATTGATTTGCAGAGTACTGTATTTTTTTTCCCAAATGTTTGATTAGGTTCAATTATGGTTTGCCATTTGTTATAGTTTTCTGTTGCTTGGTAAGATCTTCAAGTTTATTATTTATCTCTTTATGCATAGTAAACATAGTTGTCTTATAGTTTGTGTTTGATAATCCTAGAGTTTAATGTCTTTTTGTGAACTTTTCTGTTGTCAGCTGATCCTGCTGATTTTCTTCTTTATCTAATTCAGGGCTCGAGGTTCCCAGGGCATGTCTTGCGATCTGAATCTGAGTTGCAAAACTGTCCTGCTTCTCATTCACCCTCTCCCTTAGGGGCTAGCCCTTTGAGGTCCCAGCTTATTGTTGGGAGTGTCTCCTGTTGGTTTTAAAGCCTAGGGTAGCTCTGAGCTTTAATCTCTTATCTCTTTTGCCTTTCAAGGCAGCCAAAGTGAAAGTTGAAATTTTTGGAATAGACAAATGCTCTTAGGGAAGAAATTGCTTCTCTGTTCTGTTTACCTCTAGAGTTTCCTCATTTCTCAGAAATGTTGCCCTAGTGTTTACATACTGTCATTTTATTGTTTTTAAGTAGGTGTTACTACTTCTATTTCATCAAGATTTAAAAAAATTTTTTTCAACCTGAGGATCGGTTCTAATAATCTGGTGGGTGGTTATCAGAACTAGGAAGATTTCTTGTAACTCCTTGCTCCATTTTCTTTAAGATAGGTTTAGGCTTAGAACTTCATTAGCTTTTGGGTTTTGTTTCTTCTGTTTTATAGAGAACACATCTGATCCTCAGAAAAGTACAAATACTTCCTGAAGGTCACATAGCAAGTAAGTGGTAATATTTGGCTTTGAACCCAGCTCTCTTCAACCCTGAAACCTACACTGTGTCAGTTTTTGTTCCTGGGTTCTGGGACTGCTTTGTTTTAGAAAGCAAGTAAATGACTCATGAGTTTCTTCCTTGAGTTTTATCGCTCAAGGTCAAGACCAACTCCCTGTCTCTTGGAAGCACACATAGTTCTATGCTTTTATTTTTTTTTTACAAGGTCCCTGTTCTGTTTCTAAGACATCCTGATAAATAAGTATCCCTTTCTGCTACCCACCCTGTACCTTTCAGAACTGAATTTAGGGACATTTCAGTATCCAACTGTAACCATAAAGTTTCATTTCCTTTCAACTGCGGTATTTTCCTTAAAAGTCCCAGCTGAATTCCCTGCTGAATTTGGAAAGAGCTAAGGATAAAGAGACCTAGGAAGCAATCCTTTTAGGTGAAAGGAGGAAGGAGAATGACATAATAGGGGTCAGAGAACTTACAGTTTAATTGTATAGTGGTAGGATAGTTTAAGATTTCGTATTGGTGAATGCCCACAAGGCACCTTGTCATGGTGGCAAATACAGGAGCTTTGGAGACAGACCCACTTCAGCTGAATATCACTTCCCCTACATATTAACTCTAAAATGTTGGGCAAGTGAGCTCCCTGCTCTGACCATCAGTTTCTTCATCTACAGACTTGAAATAATAACATCAAACTTCCAAGGTTTCCATGTGAAATACAAATAATGTATTTCAGTGAAGTGTTTGTGTTTGGTGCATACTTACTAAATGGTTGTGGTAGTTGTTATTGTTGCCCCCCTCAATGTTTTCATCTGATGAGTGCCCTAATATCAGGCAGGAGAGAGTTCTTTTTTCTTTGTGTGTGTGTGTGCCCAGTTACTCCTGTCTCCTCTATTGCATTACCTTCTTCAGTCTCCTGAAGATCTCTTGCCCTCTGTGTTCTTCCGAATCCTTGCTTTCCTCTCCTGGTTCTACACAGTCAACACCTCCTTTGTTCAGATAATCTTCCCATTTTCCTACTCAATTTAATCTCTTTTCATGCCTCTACATTGCCCTCCAGGTAAACCAGTCATCCTCACATCAGTTTGTTTCTTCATGTCCCTTTCTCCCTGATTTGGGAGGCCACCCCACAGTGAGACATATCACTGGGTCTCAGCAGGCCTTAATTTCCCAACTGATTCTCTTTCTGTCTTATGTTGTCAGCTTCTTTTTATCAAGTAAAAGTTATGTTTTTCTGTGTATTATTTTTTAAGCTGTTTGCTCATGAGTATCTTCCTTTTTTACATATTTTACATTATAAAAGTAGAGACATGCTCATATTGAAGATTTTAGAGAACTACAAAACTTTATCAGGAAGGAAATAAAAGTGACCCACAGTTTTACTAACTAGAGATAAATACTAATCATGAATTGATATATTTCTTTTCAGTATGTACAATTTTGTATCATTTGCGAGGACTGTGGTAATTAAGTACCACAGACTGGGTGGCATAAACAACAGAAATTTATTTTTTCACAATTTTAGAGGCTAGATGTCAGAGATCAAGGTGTTGGCAGGGTTGCTTTCTTCTCAGGCCTCTCTTCTTGGCATGTAGATGGCCATCTTTTCCTTCCTGTGTCCTCACATGGTTTTCCTTCTCTGTATGTCTCTGTCTTTATCTCCTCTTCTTTTTATTTTATTTTTGGAATTATCCTGCCTTAGTTTCTCGAGTAGCTGGGATTACAGGCACCTACCACCACACCCAGCCAATTTTTGTATGTTTAGTAAAGACGGGTTTTCACCATTTTGGCCAGTCTGGTCTCGAACTCCTGACCTCAAATGATCCACCCACCTCAGCCTCCCAAAGTGCTGGGATTATAGATGTGAGCCATCACACTCTGCTTATCTCCTCTTCTTATAAGGACACCAGGCATGTCGGATTAGAACTCTAATGATGTCATTTTAATTTAGCTACCTAACTATACCCTAATGATGTCATTTTTAAAGACCTCATCTCTAATGCAGTCATGTTCTGAGCTACTGGGGTTTGGGACTTCACCATATGAATTTTGAGGGGACGCTATTCAGCCCATAACACCTGCTTTCTTCTCTAAAAGTTATCTTTTAAGAATTCTCACTTGCCAATAACAATTCTTTGACAATAGTTCTGATGACTATTGTCATTTAATGATAATATCCCATCATTAAAATATATCACAATTTACTTAGCCAGTTTCATATTCTTGGACATTTTGGGTGTTTTCATTTTTTTCACTAATATAAATGTTTCAGTAAGTAGTTTTGTACACAAATGTTTGCATATCTGACTATTTTCTTGGGATAGATTGCTTAAAGAGTGATTATTGGTTCAAAAGATATGACTGTTCTCTGGCTCTTAATTACATACTGCAAAATTGTTTTCCAGAAAATTTGTACTAATTTACATTTATACCAGGAAGGAGAATAGACAGGTATTCATATAAGCTGCTGGTGGGAATGAGAAAGGAAAAATAAACTCTCCTGGTTGTTTCAATTTACATTAATTGATGACTAACAAAATGGAATATTTCATATATTTACTATCTGTTTGCATTTCCTTTTTTTGTAAACTGTTTACTCATGTTCTTTGCCCATTTGTGTATGCGAGTCTGTCATTTTAGATGACAAGATTTTGATTTAGAGTGAGTTCTACTCCAAAGAGGGAAATTTCAGAAAAAATCAAATTCCAAAGAATGTTATGGATCCAGAATCCAAGGACTATTGGTCTGAGTCTCTTCCATGGAGAAGACTTGGCATGTGATGACATAGAGGAAAAGGAAGGGCTGCAGGAAAGCTTGGCAGGGAAGAGTTGAACATATTCCTTTCACAGGGAAAGTTGTCACAGGCACAGTACTGCCACTTATAAGAATAAACCTACGGAAGAGAAGGGCTGTGAGTGAATTAACTGAGGAAAGGCAAGCTAGATATGTATTATATATGGGAATCTTCTAGGAAAAAAAGCATAGAGATATGATTCATATGACCATAACTCTTGCAAAGGTTTTAGAATTTGTGAGACACTGGGGAATTTCTGATGGGGAAAAGCCTTTCTTATGTGATTATTGTCAAAAAGCCCTTTGTTGGTGTTCAAAGGAGGTACCTCAGCATACTCGTAGTAAAGAGAAACCCTGTAAATGCTATGAAAGTAGTGAATATAAAGAAATTTTTAATCATGATGCCAGTCTTACTTGCCATCTGAGGATTCACACCTGAGAATTCATTGATTTATTTTGCCCATAAGAATGTGGAAAGGTCTTTAGGCAGGACATGATTCTCTTTTAACACCCGAAATTCCATAGGGTAGAAAAACTTTGCCAATGCTGGACAGATTGCAGTGGGTGATGAAGCTTTTTGAATCATGCAGAAGTTCATAGTGGACAGAAACCCTATGAATGTACTGACTGTGGGAAAGGCTTCAGGACAAACTCAGACCTTTTTTTTTTTTTTTTAAACATGGGAAAATTCATAGTGGAAAACAACCCTATGCTTGTAATGCATGTGGTTCAGATCCAGCTCAGACTTTACTCAACATGAGATCATTCACAGTGGAAAGTAACCTTAATGCAGTGATGAATGTGGGAAAAGGTATCTGGAGATATCAGACCTTAAAAAACATTAGAAAATTTATAGCGGAGATGGAAAGAGATCTTTGAGTGTAATGAATATGGTAATGTTTTTATCTAGAGCTCAAATTTCATTTGTCATCAAAGAGACTCTTTTGCAATGAATATACAAAAACCTTCAAACAGAAATCAATCCTTGTTCATCATCTGCAAATTGATAGTGGAGAGACACTCTGTACCTGTAATGAATAAGCCTTTAATTGGAGGCTAAGTCTTATTCATCATCAAAGGATTCATAAAAGCATGACCTTCTATGTATGTAAAAAATTATGGGTATGCTTTTAGCAGGATATCAGCCTTATTTGATATCCGCAAGTCCATGGTGAGTTCACCTAAATGCAGTGAATGTGGAAAGGCCTTCAATCTGAAGTTTAATCTTAGCATCAGAAAATACACAATGGTAGGAATCTTATTAATGTAATGTGTGTGGGAAAGACTTTATGAGAAAATAAGGTCTTGGTAAAAATGAAAAAAGATTCTTTGTAAAAGTTAGTTAAAATAGTTACCACGTAATTACACGCCTACCAATGTGCCAAGCATTACAAGAACTTTACTTAGTTTGTTTAATCATTTATTTCTTACAATAATCATACAATGTAGGGACGTTCATCCTTATTTTACACACACATAAAGAAACCAAAGAAATGAGGTGGAAGAATTTTCCCAAGATGATATACTTGTCACTGGAAGAGCCAGGATTTGAATCCTCTAGAGTTTAATTGTTTTGGGTTTATGGTGGCAATATGTAAATTTTCAAGGATATGTTAGTCTTTATTCATCATGTAGAAATTCATTCAGAAATCAGGATTCACTCTTCAATGAGTATTGGGAGTCTTCAGTCAGTTTTGGAATTAGAGACTCTACATTGGGTTCTATCAAATTCAGTAAGGACTATAAAGACTTTATTATATTTATATTATCCTTTTGAATAGGGATTACTTTCAATCTTGAAAGATTTCATTAATAACAAAATTCTATTCTCAAATGCTCACCCTAACCACTTTTTGTGGTGTAGGCAACATGGAGTAGGATGGAAAGCACAGGCTCTGGGATTGGCCAGGATAGCTTCGCCATTAGGAACAAGGTAGAGTTATTCAGTTTTTAAAAAGATTGAGTAGGAATGGAGAGGATGGGTGTGGTAAGAACAGAGCCAGGTCATTCTAGAAATTATAACCAGACAATCCAAAATGAGTAGAATTCAGCCTATAAGGAAGTGGAGAAGCTAAGGTATGTGGCATGAGTTTCTCCGCGCATGGATTTAGCTGTAGATTGCTTGTGTATCACCCAGTATTCAGAGGAACTTGAATTTGAAATTGCTTCAGGAATATACAGTACTCTAGCACTGAGTCAAAAATAAGTGTGACTTTCAGAAACTCAAGGTATAAGAAATATTAATAAATTTATTTTCTACCTTCTCACTTCAAGGAGGCAGTGTGCTACAGCAGAAAGTATTCAGGATGTACCTCCAGGTATAACTGGGTTTATTTCCCAGCTTAACCACCTTCTAGCTGTGTGACTTTAGTTATACTAATAAATCTCTTTGAGTCTTACCTTGCTCATTTTTTTTTTTTAGGTCAGGATATAATATTGTACCAAGTTGTAAGGATTCTAGATCAAGGATACAAAGTATCTAGTACAGCACCTGGCATGTAGTACATACCTAATAAATATGTTATTGAAATATGTTATTGTTGATTCTGCAAGGATCTTAACACTATAATAGACCTCTCCCACCTCATTTGGGGAATTAATGTGTTACACTTGTGTTGTAATAGTATTAATCACTTTAGATTATGGGGCTTCTGCTGGCTCATATGGTACCTTTGTGTGAATTGTAAAATAATACTTCTCCCTCAAAAGACTTTCTTACCACTTGCTAGAAAATTGTCATAATAAACACAGATATCTTTGATGGCCATAATGTGAAAGATATCCTGCAGAATCACAGGCTCCACAATTTGCACAACTTGCAGTTGGTAGGCCGAAAAATGGCCCCCTAAACGGTCTGCATTTTAATCTCCAAAGCCTGTGAATATATGTTACCTGAAATGGTAAAAGGGACTTCTTTAGATGTGATCAAATTAAGGATTTTGAGATGCAGGGATAATACTGGATTATTAGGGTGGCCCAGTGTAATCACAAGGATCCTTAAAGAGGGAGGCAAGAAGGCCAGACTTATAGAGAGAGGATGTGAGGACTAAAGCAGAGGTCAGAGAGGAAAGAAGATGCTATTCTGCTGGCTTTGAATTTGGAGAAAGGAGCCATGAACAAAAGAACCACCTGGGTGGCAGAGAGTGCAGTGAGCTGAGATCATGCCACTGCACTCCAACCCGGGCAACAGAGCGAGATTATAAAAAAAAAAAAAAAAAAGAAAGAAAAAATGGAAAGAAAGAAAAAGAAAAGATCCTGTGAGTAGGAGTTTGATGGATAGAGAGTGCGTTGGCTCACGTCTGTAATCCCAGCACTTTAGGAGGCCGAGGTGGGTAGATCATTTGTGGTCAGGAGTTCAAGACCATCCTGCCCAACACTGTGAAACCCCATCTCTACTACAAATACAAAAATTAGCTGGGCATGGGGGTGCTTGTCTGTGGTCCCAGCTACTTGGGAGGCTGAGGCAGGAGAATCGCTTGTACCTAGGAGGCAGTGGGAATGAAGTGAGAATACATGTATGCAAGAAATTTGGAACTTGGTCATTGACTAGATACAGGGTGACTGATGGAGAAGAAGGAGTCAACGATGATGCTCAGTTTTCTTTCTGCCTTGGATGGTTGACAAGATGTAAAAACCATTCCATGAGCTGGAGAACTCAGAATAAGGAGCAGGTTTGCAAGGAAAGAATGACCTTTGCAATGTCCAAGAGGAATTATTCAGTAGGTAGTCTGGAATTCATTCTGCTGCTGTGAAGCAAGTAGGGTTACAGCTAGAAATCAGATAGAAATTTGGCAGTCGTCCAGCACAGAGGTGGTGGTTTTAATTGAAGTATCAATGAGATTGCCCTGGGAGACGGTGGGGTGAAATGAACAAAAAAAAAAAAAAAAAAAAGGACCAGAGGCAGAACCTCAGAAACCTAGGCATTTTAAAGGAGGACAAAGCTGAGAATCAGCAGAAGAGAGGTAGGAGGGGGACCAGAGGAGATATTGCATTCTTGTTTTGCCCCCTTGTGGCAGGCTGAGTGTGTGTCCCAGAATAAATTTTCCTTCTCTTGTCTTCAGTCTTCCAGGTCTCTCATAATTCCACTCCCACCCTACCTGGGAGAATGGGGCTGCCAGGTCCTCTGATGGTCATTTCTCAAATGTTAAGCTTCTCTTCAATTATTTCTATAATTTAAGAGCAATTTGGACCCCCACCCCTATGTTGCAAAATAATAAACTGCAAACATTGGGGGGGGGGTGGTGCTTCAGTTTCCACATTTTTATGCTCCACTGTCTTTTGATCTATTCTATTGGCCTCATTAATTTTAAATACATCTCAGCTCTCATCATATCCCTTTGCTCCCTTTATAATTAAAATACATTTTATTTTGTATATTTATTATAGTAAATCTACTATGTGGAATATAGTGTATTGAATATTCTGTGTATTGTAGTAAGACCTATATATGGCTTAAAAACCAAATAACAAAAAAAAAATAGCAGTATTAGCTTCACTTTTTTCACCACCAGACTTGAATGCTTGAAAACTAGAATGCAAATTAGCCAACTTTGAAATCCACTTCTTTTTGTTTTTATCTTAATACCATTATTGTGTGAGTTATTTATTTCAGATATTAGCTGTTGACTTCCCATTATGGTAGATGAAGATTTAACTCTCACTTTTTCTCCCTCAATTCTCTTCTCCATTCTTTTAGTATAGTTATAGCATACTTTTTGGTTAATGATGATGTTTATACTATTGTGATGGTGCAAACATTGTTCACTAAAGACACAGGTAGTGAATTGTGACCACATTTCTGTTTTTGAACACATTTGTATCATTTCTAGAGTTATAATTCCCTGTTATCTGTGTATTTTTACGTATTCGTATCCTTATTTTTTCTTTCTCTTTTTTTTTTGAGACAGACTCTTGCTCTGTCGCCCAGGCTGGAGTGCAGTGGCGTGATCTCAGCTCACTGCAACCTCCGCCTCCCGGTTCAAGCAATTCTCCTGCCTCAGCCTCTCAGGTAGCTGGGATTACAGGTGCCTGCCACCACGCCTGGATAATGTTTTTGTATTTTTGGTAGAGATGGGGTTTCACCACGTTGGCCAGGCTGGTTTCGAACTCCTGACCTCAAGTGATCCACTTGCCTTGGCCTCCCAAAGAATCCTTATTTTTTTCTGTTAGATCTATCATATGTCTATCTTTTGTGTAACTGCTAAAAAAGTCAGAATATTCAGAAAATTTATTTTCTAGAAATCCGCATTCTAGAGCCTTCTCTCTTGATCTAATCTGAGCTATTTCCAATCCTGTAAGCTTTTGGGATTTCCACTTTACACTGATATTCTAAACTTTCATGATGATGTATGGATATTTGTATGTCTGTTGTCCTAGATACTTGGTAGGTAGACTTAGTTTGTATGTTTTTGTACTTTTATTCTGGAAAGTTTTACTATTTTTTGGATACTTTGTGAGCTCCATAAAGACACATTTTTATCTATTTTATTTATTTCTGTTTTTTCAGTGCCCAGAATAGTGCCTGATACACGATAGACACTGATTTGTTGAATGAATTAATATTTACATTCAAAATAATAAAAATAATGTCTCCAGACCCACCAGCCAGGACAAGAAATAGAACATTATCAGTACCTTAGTGCCCTTTCCAATCACACCTTCCTGTCTGCCCCCACCTAGAAATAATACTACCCTGATTTTTTTATTAATACTTTCTTTGGTTTTCATATATTGTTATCACCTGTATATATGTTTTTAAACAATATATTGTTTAGTTTTGCAAAAATGGAAAAGCAAACACAAACCTAGTTGTATGAGAAAAGGGTACTGTTGCCCCTGTTAGATAGTCTCCCAGGAAAACAGAGGTTCTGTGTCAAAAACTGACTTTAGCTTCTCTGAGAATTGTAAAGTCATTTCTGGGATAATTAGTGAATGAGGTCATGAAATTTACTGGTACTGATAAAAGTCCTGTCTGTCTAGTTTAATTTTTCTATTGCAGCTGACATTTTCTCTTCAGCTCTATTAGAGACATAGTTGACAAAAATCATACATATTCAAGGTGTATAACACGATGTTTTGATATAAATATACATTGGGAAATGATTTCTACAGTCAAGCTAATTAACATATCCATCAACTCACAGTTGTCTTTTTTGTGGGAATACTTACTCTCTTAATGAATTTCAAGTATGTAATACATTATTACTAACTATAGTCACCATGCTATATATTAGATCTCCAGAACTTATTCGTCTTACAACTACCAGTTTGTATCCTTTGACCATCTCTCCATTTCCCCAACACACTGGTTGACCTTGGGTAACCACCCCTCTGCTCTCTCTTTCTTTGAGTTCAACTTTTTTTTTTTTCTGTTTCATTTATCTTTCTTTTCTTTTCTTTTCTTTTTTTTTAAATTGCATTTTAGGTTTTGGGGTACATGTGAAGGACATGCAAGATTGTTGCATAGGTACACACGTGGCAGAGTGATTTGCTGCCTTCCTCCCCTTCACCTATATCTGGCATTTCTCCCCATGCTATCTCTCCCCAACTCCATATCCCCTGCTGTCCCTCCCGTATTTCCCCCCAACAGACCCCAGTGTGTAGCGCTCCCCTCCCTGTGTCCATGTGTTCTCATTGTTCAACACCTGCCTATGAGTGAGAACATGTGGTGTTTGATTTTGTGTTCTTGTGTCAGTTTGCTGAGAATGATGATTTCCAGGTTCATCCATGTCCCTACAAAGGACACGAACTCATCGTTTTTGGTGGCTGCATAATATTTTATGGTGTATATGTGCCACATTTTCCCTGTCCAGCCTACCATCGATGGGCATTTGGGTTGGTTCCAGGCCTTTGCTATTGTAAACTGTGCTGCAATGAACATTCGTGTACATGTGTCCTTATAGTAGACCGATTTATACTCCTTTGGATATATACCCAGTAATGGGATTGCTGGGTCAAATGGAATTTCTATCTCTAGGTCCTTCAGGAATTGCCACACTGTCTTCCACAATGGTTGAACTAATTTACACTCCCACCAACAGTGCAAAAGTGTTCCTATTTCTCCACATCCTCTCCAGTATCTGTCTCCTGATTTTTTGATGATCGCCATTCTAACTGGTGTGAGATGGTATCTCAATGTAGTTTTGATTTGCATTTCTCTAATGACCAGTGATGATGAGCATTTTTTCATATGTTTGTTGGCCTCATTTATGTCTTCTTTTGTAAAGTGTCTGTTCGTATCATTCTCCCACTTTTGGAAGGGTTTGTTTATTTCTTGTAAATCTGTTTTAGTTCTTTGTAGATTCTGGATATTAGCCCTTTGTTAGATGGGTAGACTGCAAAAATTTTTTCCCATTCTGTTGGT
>CAUYLG010046249.1:0-56084 GCA_963573385.1 Cacajao melanocephalus
GGCTCCTCCGCCGGGAATCTCCTAGTCTGTGGGCAACAAAAATTCGTCTGAAAGTGCGGCGTCCACTCGCTCTCTGCGCTTTCACTGGGAGCTACAATCCTGAGCTGTTGTTAATCGGCCATCTTGGATCTCTCTCCCACATATATAATTTTTAAATATCCAATATTATTTTTTTCTTTTCCTGAAGTTATTCTATAACGTCTTTTTCCTTGTATGTCCCCCTCTTTCTTCTTGGGTGTGTTTTTTCTCCTTTTGACTTACTGTCTTTAGAATTACTTCTGTGGCTGATTGGAAGAAACTACACACCAGCTATATATATCAAGATGGTAATTTTAGGGTTTATCAGATTAGCCAATAAACTATAGCTCCAATGCGCACTAAGAAAAGTAATAAAAAAGAAAACCATTCAACACAATAATTGGAACATGAATTCTTTCCCTTCTTCCTCAGAGGCTTTGCCCGATCTTCCCTCTGCCTGGAGTGCTTTTCACTACTGGCCACATTGATGGTTCTTTCACTAGCTCCTAGTTTCTACTCCTGGAGAAACATGAGCACATGTGAAAAAAAAGAGGGATTCTTTAGAAGCTTTATTGACATTTTATATTTTATGGTTACAAAATAACATCTTAGGAGAAAGGCTGTATAAACTGAAGTATATCCCTAATATGATGCCATATAGCAGAAGGATCCATATGTGTTAATACAATAACACCTAAAGATTTATTTTTGAGTTTATAAAGTGAGTTACAAAAAGGTATGCACAAGATGTATCACTTCTATTACATTTTAAAATTATAAATGAAATACTATATATTTCAGCTGTTTTATATATTTTGTATATGTATGCAAATAACATCAACTTCAACTTGATTAGATGAAAGAATACAGGTAATAAGGAATGGAAGCACTAGAACTGGGAGTCGTGGTCAGAGGAGATTTTAGTCTATCTGGAATGCTGTATCACTTTAAATAATTTCATATATTTGTGAATTCTTCCTAGTATTAAACCAATAAAAACTCATAAAAGCCATCACAAAGATTTATCCACATTCTTTTCTATTCTTCTCATGGAAAAAAGGAAAAAAGAGAAAATGGTCACCTTTTTTCATTAGGTTTTGTTCAACCTTCCAAGTATTTTTTCTGCCTCTGGGATCATATAGCTTGTAGTTTACACTCCTCTTAGCGTCCTACTATGTGATTTATATTATAGATATGTATTTTTGTCCACTCCAGTAAACTATAAACTGATGTCACATCCACTTTTAAGTATCCTTAAAACCTAATAAATAATTCACTTGTAGTAAAACTTCAATAAATGTTTTGGACTTATTTTGAACTAATAGAAGGAATTAAGTGAAGAGTACAAGATGACAATTACCAAATTGAGATATTAATTTCCAATAAATGACATTTTTAAAGTGGCAGTTGGTTCATTCTTAACCTCCATTTAATCTAGGCAGTTATATGGTTTTCTGACCATCTCCGTTTTCTTCATAGGAAACATGAAGTGAATGAGGCTGAGTGTGTGATTACTGAAGAGTCGGTTGGTCCAAAGTGGTCTTTGTTGATGATTTCAGTCCACTAGGGGGCCCCTCTAACATTTCCAGAAATGAAGACTTTTTCTAATGGTCCCAAAGGGTGGGACAGAGGATACAAGAGGGCATGTGAGTCAGTCAAATCATAGATAACAAGGGACTGCAGTGGGGTGGGGGACAGTGTGTGTGTAAAGTTCACCTTAGGTTTTCAGCTCTGACATTCTATATAAAATCTCAGAAAGCTGGAGTTCATAGTTCTATAAATCCATTGTGAGAATGATTCTCTAAGCAGAGGTGAGGGATTTAGAGTTTTACTGGGAATCGAGAGAATGGACACTCAATAGAAAACATCTCTATTATATATTTTCGGTTTTTAAATGTTTATGACTAAAATTCCTGAAATTCACTGTCATGGAAATTATTCCAAAATACCCCTGATATCTGATTTCTTCATATATCTTCTCTTAGACTAAAAGGAAAAGAAAAGAGCAGAATAGGAAGAAAATAAGGACCCAAACCAGAAAGGGAATAGAGAGACAATATTTAATTGACCAGCAATATGTGGTCTGATGGTAACAGCTGTGTAGGCCTGCAGGGTGTGTGGGGAAAGGGCTGGACAGAGTGGGAGAGGTAGAAATTAAATCAGGGTGGATATCATACACACATCCTAGTTTTCTTTTAACCAACAAAACTCTAGTTGGAAATATTTTCTATGCAGACAATCTCCTGTTTTCAAGAAATTGTATTTATTTCTAAATTCACAATACATGCTATCAAAAAGTTTTCCTTTATTAAAATTTTCATATAATTGAATTCTGCAATTTTCTGTCAAGCTATGTAATTTGGGCTTCCCATGATTCTTCAAGGCTCTACTTTCCCCAGCTGAGACATGAATTCATCTGAGGTGTATCGTCCTCTTTCTTCACACACTATCCTACAAATTTCTCTCATATAATGTACTTTAAGGAAAAAAAACCCCTCTCTTCACACACTGGAAATATTGCTTCTTCCTCCCTTGCACTATTCACATCCACAATTTTGGAGAGATTACTGTGCAGTCTTAAGGGTCACTGCTGGTGGAGTTTCCTGTTCAGATGAATGACAGAACTCAGGTGTGATTGGTGCTCAGGGAGTATGGTGCAAACCATTGACTGGAAGAACAAGTTTGTTTGGACTCAAGACTTGACCATTCCAGAGCAAGGGTGAAGGCACCCTAGCAACCAGGCAAGGAGCCATAGAAAGGAGACTGGGAGTTCTGCTGGGCCTTTTGTGGGTCCTGGTTTGCTGTGAGTTGGACCATCCTAGATGAGGGCTGTGGGCTGTTCCGCTGCCGACAGGGAAAGGGAGGGAAGGAAGAGCTGACGCAAAGCTCCTGGACTGTCCTACATCCTCATGAGTGTTTCTAGGGATATTTCACAGGTTTGGAAACTGCATCAGTGATTCCCTAGTGACATAATACACATTTGCTTTTCTCTTTCCAAGTAGGAGTGAGGGGAGTGAAGGTGGAGCAGAGTCCTTCAGCCCAGAGTTTCCGGGAGAGAACCATCTCTACTTTGAGGTGCAGTTTTTCTACCTCTGTGAACAACGTGCAGTGGTTCCGACAGAGACCTGCCATGGCCTCATCAATCTGTTTTTCATGGCTTCAGGGATGAAGCACAGTGGAAAGTCATGGTCAAAAAGGAATTCTAAGGAGCTCTATAGTACCCTACACATCATAGCCTCCCAACTGAAAGACTCAGGCAGGTACTTCTGTGCAGTGGAGGCACAGTTCTCCCAGCAAATAGGCAGCCTGGACCCAAATTGCAGCTGGGCCTGCAGCCCCAACCCTTTCCATGAGAGAGACATGTTGCCCCCACAGTATCATTTGCACAGCTTTGAGTTTTCTGATTGATGTTGCACTTTTATCTCTGCTAAAATTAGACATTTCAGGACTGTCATTTAACTTTTTTGTTCTACCCTTTTACTCTTAGAAATCTCTTTGGAGGAAAAAGCTTTGATATGGAACCATTGGAGCAACTTATAAAGATATGAGGACCCAATGTACTGTTAAAACAGATCCTCTAGCAGAGAGCATATAAATTACAGTGATAAAAAAGTTTTGAAAAAATATATACTGGTCAACAAATAGAAAAGAGGTGACTCAGTGTTTCATCTAAATGCAGATGTTTCACTTTTCTAGTGAGAGAAGAGAGTATGTATGATGTACGTTATATATATATTTTAATATTAGTATTCATATTTTTCATTCCTGGAACCAATAAAAGATAAAATTTTAAAGCATGTAATGTCATTGAGTGTCAGACATCGTCTGAATTTACATATGTTATCTAGGTGCCGACAATACCTCTTTACTTTACACAGGAATAAACTGAGGATTATAGGGCACACATGTCTTGCCTGAGCTCATATGGTTACTAAACTAGCAATGAAGCTGGGCTGGGATTCCCACTCTCGATGTCTGACAGCAGATTGTGTACTCTAAGCTACACACTACAGAAGACTCTTTAAAATCACAAAATAGAAGTTATTTCAACTGATAAATTTGTGCAATGTCCTCACACACATCACTGGCAAATATTTCCGTTTGGATAATTTCTAAATTGCACCTAGTAAGAAAGAGTTCATTAAACCTTTTGTTTTGTTACATTCAAATCCATTTGTCTTGCATTACTCATGATTTTGTTACATCATTCAAGGTCTGGAAAAGAGAGAAGAAACTTCTAGGGTTGCCCCCTAAAAACTTACCTGCTGTAGCCACAGTTTAAGACTTCCGAGAAGCAAACCCAAAGTTTAAACCTAAATGTGGATCAGTTGCAACACATGTAGAATTTCAACCTTGCAATGTCTGTTATGTGGATGTAAGTGAATGGACTAGGAAGGATTGGGGCCCTAAGAACCAAGATGAAGACAAGCTGGCAGACTCTGGTGAAGCTGGGAACAGGGCCAGCTTCCTGGGTATGTGACCTGTGCAACCCACAGAACCCGGTTAATGCTCTGCTATCACTGCCTTGACATTTTAAATAGTTTTATTTATAAACTTGTGTGAGTAAGAGCATGTAGGCGAGCAGAGGAGATACACAGGGCAGCAGAACACAGGACAGAAACATATGCAGGCTCAGGTTCATGGGCACAGTGGGCAGCGTGTGAGCTGAGCAGTTGGATGGGCTACTTTGAATGCGTGAGCGCACAGGGCTCTCTGGTGTTCTGCAGCTATCCAAAGTGAGTGGCAGTAAACTTTTCAGTAAATTATTACACAATAAAAGCATATACATGGACAAGAGATAAGGTATATTGGAGAGTTATCAGAATCCTTAAAAAGTTGAGATACTGGTTTTGAAAGTTGATAATAACATTACAATTTGAATATCTGCAGGTTTAGAAATAGAAATTACATGTAAGGATAGCAGCTTAATGGAAAAGAATAGCATTTTCTTACTTTTCAATGCTTTTTTTTCTTAACATCTTTTTTTTCAACTTTTATTTTAGAATTGGGGGTTCATTTGTAGATTTGTTATAATGGCATATTACGTGATGCTCAAGTTTGGAGTTAGAATGATTCCATTACCCAGGTAGTGAGCACAGGACTGAAAAGGTGATTTTTTTCAACCCTTAACCCCCTCCCTCTGTCCCTTCTCTTGTATTCCCTAGGGTCTATTGTTCTCAGTTTTATGACCGTGTATACCTAATGTTTGGCTCCTACTTATAAGTGAGAACATGTCATATTTGGCTTTATGTTTCTGGGCTAGTCCACTTAGGATAATGGTTTCCAGCCACATTCACGGCTGCATAGTATTCCAGGTTGTATATGTACCATGTTTTCCTTATCATATCCACTGTTGATGGGCACCCGGGTTAATTCCATGCCTTTGCTATTGTGAATAGTACTGCAATGAACATATGGGTCCATATGTGTTTTGGTAGGATGATTTATTTTCCTTTGGATGTATACCCAGTAGTGGGATTGCTGGGTGGAATGGTAGTTGAACTCTCAGTTCTTTGAGAAATCTCCAAACTGCTCTCTGCAGTTGCTGAACTGATCTACATTCCCACCAACAGTGTGTAAGTGTTCCCTTTTCTTCACAGCTTCATCAATATCTGCTATTTTTTGGCTTTTTAACAAAAGTGAAATATGGTGGTTTTAGTTTGCATTTTTCTGATGATTAGCGATGAACTTTTTTTCATGTTTGTTGGCCTCTTGTATTTTTTTTTGAGAAGTGTCTGAAGAACGTTATTTTCATGTGAAATTTTGAAAAGACATGTTTTAACATGGAGGATGATTTTGAAACTAATTGTTTAATAATTGAAGATACAGTGATAAAATGAATAAACAAGCATTGCGAATTATATCTATATTATTAAGCCACTTCCAGTTTCTTATACAACTTCTAAAAATTTCAGAGGAAACATTAAAATAGTACTGTATATCCTCAAGGACCTAGAAATCGAAATTCCACTTGACCCAGCAATCCCATTACTGGGTATATATCCAAAGGAGTATAAATCGTTCTACTATAAGGACACATGCACACAAATGTTCATTGCAGCACAGTTTACAATAGCAAAGACCTGGAACCAACCAAATGCCCATCGATGATAGACTGGACAAGGAAAATATCGCACATATACACCATGGAATACTATGCAGCCATAAAAAACGATGAGTTCGTGTCCTTTGTAGGGACATGGATGAACCTGGAAACCATCATTCTCAGTAAACTGACACAAGAACAAAAAATCAAACATTGCATGTTCTCACTCATAGGTGGGTGTTGAACAGTGAGAACACATGGACAGAGGGAGGGGAGCATCACACACTGGGGTCTGTTGGGGGGAAACAGGGGAGGGACAGCGGGGGGTGGGGAGTTGGGGAGAGATAGCATGGGGAGAAATGCCAGATATAGGTGATGGGGAGGAAGGCAGCACATCACACTGCCATGTGTGTACCTATGCAACAATCTTGCATGTTCTTCACATGTACCCCAAAACCTAAAATGCAATAACAAAAAGAAAAAAAAAAGAAGTAGCTTATATTATCTTACAGTGATCAATGTAGTATGTCACTGATGTCCAAAATCAAGTTTCACAAAATATCTTTCTATAGAAAATACAATTCATTTATCAGAAAAACTACCTAAATCTCAGAAACAGGCAAAAATTATTACTGGGTGTTCTTTCATGCAGTGGTGGGATTGTATCTTCGACTGACTCTCTATAGACTGATCCTCTGTAGGAGTAGAAGTTAACTTGTAGATTCTGTCTAGAAGAAAGGTAAGTAATTGTTGTCTAATGAGATTGGTACATTTCTGTCCAGTGGAATAAGAGATAACCTCAAAGTTTACAATTTATGGATCTAAAGAACAATAATTAGTTCTGCATCTAATTTGGCTGACAATCTTATCTTCCTATAAAAACCATGAATTCCTCAAATACTCCTTGAACTACAGCTTACAAATTACTGGTAACCTTATTATCAATTAATTGAATAATGTATTTGACTTACGCTCATTTTACATTTGCTTGAGAGTCATGATTTCACCTTTAGGAAAACGACACTTTAACAAATGCTTAATCAATTTAAGAATGTGAAGTGGATCAAATTCTGACTTTGATCCATTATTTTCAAATAGCCATCTCCACAAACATTCTAATATGTATGCATACCATTAAATTTATGAAGAAAAAGGTTACTGGTTGCGTTCAAAGTAGCTATCATTTTACTAAGCAGAAATCTAAATTTCAAATGTATCCTCACACTACCAAAGAAATCTGAAATCTAATAATCAGCATAAAGGGAACAAGAATTAAAAAGAACTACAAAAAAGAAGGAAAAAAAAGATCATTACCCCACACAAGCATTTCGAATTTTTGCCAAGTCTGTTGAAAGGCAATAAAAAACATAAAGTTTTTAAAATAATAAAGCCCTACCTATATATTACTTTTCCCATTCATTTTATATATGTTAGAGAAGTCAAGACAAGACAAATTAAATGACTAAACCACAATACTGTATTAACTAGCACATACCATGGTTCAACAAGTTTGAAGAGAAAGGTATTTACCATATGGTCTTTAATAAAACATTTGTGCAGGTTTTCTTTAGTCTCAAATTTAACTCATAAAAAGAGTAAAAACTTGTTTCTCCTTTACTCTCATTCTTCCTTCTGTGACTATAATACTTATCCTTTCCTAATAAAACATTCCCCAAGAACCTACCACTGAAACTTTCGCTTTGTAGGCACTGAGGTGTTTTATCATTATTTTTCTTTTGCTAAGAATGTGTGTGCAAGATCCAGAATGAAAATCCACTTTTGTATGTATTCTGCACTTAGTAAAGATCTGCATGTGTATATATGTTCATACACATGCTATTTTGATATGTATGTCTGCTTGTACCTGTTTGTTGAATATTTTTTTCACTCAAGAAAAATACAATTTTTAAAGATATAACACAGTTTAGAAAAAGAGATTACATTTACCTCAAAGCCAAGTCTATCCTTTTCTTTCCAAAAACAAAAATGTGTTACTTTCTTATCCCAGAATTCATCTGGCTTTACCACACAAACAAGGGACACCTCAGCTGGAACAACATTCTATAAAATACAGAAAAATAATTACAAATTACACATGTAAAATCAATAATTTACTAAATTTATAAATTACCAGACAGTCAAGATTAAGCTACATAAGAGACTTTTGGAAAAGAATTAAAATAATAGAGAAGAAATTCTCTAAACTTCAAAACATACATGTCAATAAAGAAGTACTTGAAAGACAAGCTGATTTAGAAAACACTTCGAATAAACAATGCAGTATAAATTGTACATGCAAATCACTTTTTGTTTTATTGTATCTCCTACAGTTTATATTCAACTCTAAGAGTTAACTGTTAGTTGAGAAATTATTAAATTTGTTTTTTCTACAGTATAAAAAATTTTTTCTAACACAATCATCTTGGAGAATTTCTTCAAAAGATGTAAAATCAAATTTCTCACCAAAGTAAGTTTTTTATCAGTCATTATACAATGAGGCCAAGACTTTACATGATTATTAACTTGAAGAGGAGGACAAAGAGCTAATCTTTGACAAATACAAGTTCACATTTACTTGATATGGTTATTTATACTACCTAATGAATTGAAATGAACGCTTATTGAGTTAACAGTTCACATATATTTTATCAAGTCCCACAGAGTCTAACTTTAAAATGTATCTTAAATCCAACAAGTTCTACCACCTGCATTGTTAACACCCCAAACTATCCAGCTTTCTGAAATATCATCACAACAGGCCTCCTTGCTGGACTTTCTCTTGCACTCTGAATGAAATTCAAACCTCTTACCAAGACCTACAAGGCCCTCCAAGCTCAGGCCCCTGTTGGCCTTTCAAATCTCATCTTAACACCTTCCCCTCCTAGCTCACTCCTCCACAACAGCCACGCTAACCTCACTGCTCCTGCAATATGAAAAGTCTGCTCCATTTCAGGTCTTTATCCATGCTGCTTTCTTTATCGGGAATGTCCTTTGCCTTATACCTAGGAGTGCTCCCTCCGTTTAAGATTCTGTTCACATATTCCCTCTTCAGAGAGGTCTTCCCTGTCCACCCTATCTATAGTGGCATCATCTGACTCAGTTTCTTTTACTGCTGTATTTTTCTTCAAAGCATTTGTCAGCATGGGCTGTTACATTATTCACATTAATTTGCTTAACTGCTTATTGTCTAACTCTTCAAGTAGAATATAAGCTTCCCAAAGGCAGGTACCTTATCTGTCCTGTCATCCCTATATTTCCAGTGTTTATGACAAAATATCTGAAATATATAATACATGCTTATAAATATTTGTTGAATAAATGAATCCTCATTAACAAGTGGATCTCATTCTCTTAATTTTACAGAAGAGTAATTTGAGCTTCAGAGAAATTAAGTCACTTGTCTAGGATAACACAGTTACAAAGTCACTGAGCTGAACAGAAACTACCTCTGTCTGACTCTAAAGTTCTACTACACTATTTCATATGCTCTGAAGCTGGGTCAACACATTCTTTCCGAAAGGTCCAAATTATAAGTATTTTAAGCTTTTCAGGCCATAATGTCTCTGTTGCCACTACTCAGTTCTATCAGGATAGTAGGAAAGCAGCCACACACAATATATAAATGAACAGGCATAGCTAAGTTCCAATAAAACTTTATAAACTCAAGAGCCCAACCTCTGTTCTAACCATAAATGGCAGCACTGAATAATTATAATAATTACTATTACTATTATTCAGGGAAAAATAGAACACCTTTAGAGGTAAACATGCACACATCATAAATCTACCATCTATTGCAACAACTGAATTGTGACTAAGGTAAGTAAAATAAATTCAGTGGTATCAAAACTTTCATCAGAGGGGCTAGGAAATATAAGATAGAATTGAGCTTTATTCATATACTACCTTGAAGAAAATAATTATTTCAAAATCACTGAATATGAAAGCTGTGAGAAACAAGAGAAACCAAACCCCTTATTTTAGAGAATACTAGTTATAGACACTGTGGGGTCCCAAACAACTGATCCCAGTACCTTCCAAGATGAAAGCAATAAATGACTTCATATGTAGAAACTGTTTGACTAGAAGTAAAGAGGCCATTGCAGCTTCTGAAAATGTTAACTATTAATAAATCCAAAAGTTGTTAAAATACCTATCAGAAAAGAAATCGCAAGAGGGGATTAAATCATCCATTGATTGTTCTTCAAAACTGCCATTGATCAAAGTCCAGTTCAAACAGCAAGTCCCAAACAGCTCATCTGTGACACAGTTGAATGACAGGATGAAAGGAAGAACACAAGGTCATAATTAATGGATTTCTTACCTAATAGTTATTTTAACAACTTTCACAGAGAAGAGTTAATTCTTAAGGTTTGAAATATAAAAGTGCTGGAAACACTTTGTTTTCAAAGAAAAAGTTATTTTATGACACCAATTTGTGTTCCCTTAAAAACTAATCCTCCAGAGGATATATCCTTTCTAACCCAAAGAGTGATTCTAGCCTGTAATCCCAGTGATTTGGGAGGCTGAAGGAGAAGGATCACCTGAGCTCAGGAGTTTGAGACCCGCTGGAGCAATATAGTCTCTACAAAATAAAAAAACTTAGCCAGGTGTGGTGGTGCTCACCTCCAGTCTCAACTACTCAGGAGGCTGAGGCAGGAAGACTGCCTGAGCCGAGGAATTGGAGGCTGCAGTGAGCCATGCTACTGCACTCCAGGCTGAGTGACAAAGTGAGTCCCCAGCTTAAAAAAAGGGGGGGTGGGTAGGGGGTTCTAATGATGAAAAGTTTAAGCTAAACATTTAAGAAGAAAGAGGCAATTGGGTAGAAAATTTAGAGACCACCTGAGATGCATGCCACTGGTAAATATACACTTTAAAATGGATAAAGTCAAGGCCTGGGGCTTACCTGAACTTCTCTGTAAGGTTGTGGGGCCAAAATTAAATGAGATAATTTAAATAGCAAGCTTAGCACAGTACCAGAACCATAATAAGCACTAAAACTAGAACTACAACCTAAAACTACCACTTTGTTCCTATCCCTTGAACCTCTTTTTCTCAATTAATCTAAATAAATAATAAAACATTAAGAACCATTCTCCTTAGTTATAAAATTTAAAATTATATTCCTTTCCACAGAACCCTATAGCAGCTACAAATTATTTGTCGAATTCATATAAAATTCTTGATCTTTCTTTCACTATCACTAATACCCACTTAAGTGAATGATCCCACATTAGTGCCAACTTATGTTTCCCCCAAACTGCCTGCCATCAACTACTCTCATTGTACTTACTTCATTTTTGAGGTATATGTAAGTCAAGAGTCTCTGTGGGGAAGGCCCTCTTTACTTTCTTTAATTTAAATTGGATAATTCAAATTTTACCTCGCTAGAAGCTCTCAAAAGTCACCGGGCTGAAGAGAAACCACCTCTGTCTGACTCTAAAGTTTACTACACTGTTTCATATGCTCTGAACCTGGAGTCAATACATTCTTTCCAAAAAGTCCAGATAATAAGTATTTTAAGCTTTGCAGGCCATAATGTCTGTTGCCACAGAAGGCCAGGTGCATGAGAGCAATCTGCCCGCTACATCACTCAAATGTTTTATTTTTCTTTTTCAAATCATACCTTCAACACCTTTAAAATAAATCAACAAATGTCTACTGGGTGCCTACTACATGCCAGGGATAACAGAAACATTCTGTGAGAAACATGAGAAAATATAAAACACAAGACTGGCATCAGATCTCAAAAAGTTTGTAATCATAGATGTCTATTAAATGTTAATTTGTAAGGGGATGAAGTCCCTGAGGACAGAGCTGTTAAGTAAGTTTCTTCTGGGCTATAAATAAATAACAAGATCATCATGAATCCTGATGCTTTATGTAGGAAATAGGGGACTAGAAGAGAAAAACATGCTAGAATCACCTGAGAAGTTTCTTCGAACTAGACTTACCCAATCCTACTACTTACCTACAGTTTCAGATTGGGGTGCAGGAGGGAGAATGATACAGACACCAGAGCATGCAAAAGCCCCCAGGTAAGTCTCATAATTTCAATGCTCACACTTTTAAAATCACTGGCCTCCTTTTTAAAATTACTTAAACATGACGTATTATTTTCATTTACAAACCTATTAGAATAGAGTTGAGATTTATTTAACTGCTTAAATTCAAACCTAAGGAGTTGAATTTGAACAATCCAACAGTGGTAAATGTGTTTTCAGAACTCAGTCACTGCTAGGAAGCCAGGCATACTCCAGTAAATTAAATGCATTTGCCATTTTAACCAGGATCTGTTGCTGTAAAATAAAAACCACTTCTTGATAGACAAAACCAAAATTACCTGTAGCATTACAACTACTGTTTTCACCACATTCCACTGTGATTTTCTGCCATCCACAATCACGGTAAATCCTCTAGCCTTACACTTCTCACTGAAACAAAACAAAATTACAAAGCATTAAAACAAGCTCCAGATTTTGTTCTTCATAATTCTAAATAAAGAAAGTTTAAAGGTTAATTGCATATGGAGTAGAATTAATCTCATTTGGTTTCGTTTACACTGTCAATAAATAAAATTCTTCAGAGTATCCTTTCCTTTTCTCAAGCAATAAAATATCCTTTATTTTTCTCATTTTAGGAAATGTTCACAATTTATAAACTACAGTGGCAAAAAAATTATTCTAAAAGCATAAAAGCCAACGTTTTAAAAGTGAGGAAATCAAAGCAACATTCAAACAATCCTACTAGCCTTTCAATTTCTTCATCTGTAAAATGGGATCACAGTGAAGTAAGTCATTAATTGCCAAGGGTGTTATATATTTCTTGTCTCACATTCCCACCAGAAGTTTAAGATTTGTGAAGTGATAGTTCAAAACAGATAAAAAATAAAGTAAGTTATTAATAAACCACAATAATGGGCTTCTTAGCACTCTTCTGGAGAAATTTAACAAGATGAGGTAGAACTTGCTGATTCAAAAGCTTGAACAGACCATGTCTAACTCACTTCTATTCTCACTTTTGCATTCTCAGTCACTTGACCAGCAGAATATTATTTTCAGTGTTGGAAAATGTGTTGTTCCTATATTACACTGAGTGATTCGAGCATTAACTAAACACTTCCCGGAAGTCTAACCTAATAAAACACAACTGCTTCTGGAGGAAAAAATTCCATTCTCAAGGCCAAAACTACGTATGTATTGTTATTGTTATTATGATTGTGTTTTACTTACCAACTTAATGCAAGGATCTCAAATGCCCTCCTTCCAATACAGAAAATGGAACTACAGCTTTGCTTATCAGAGCAAGATTTTGGTAGTGAAACCTGTCCCCATCCAAACTGTTCCCAATTACATATATTATAGGAAAAATAAACAGTAGACCTTTTCCTGGGATTTAAATCCACCAGCAGTTCAGGGGACTTTACTAGTCCTTCTCTTTTCCCTCCAAGCATGCACACTAGTTCCAAAAAGCTTCCTGGAGAAGTCATGTCCTGTTCTAATGATGATATTGCTAAAAGTTTACAGTGGGAACAGGCAAGGACAGAAGCTGAGCTTCCAAAGTAAACAAAAGAGTATTCAAGAGGTAAGGCAAAGTGACACATATGTCCACACAAAAGCCTGCATGTAAATATTCATAGCAGAATAATTCATAATAGCTAAAGAGTAAAAACAATCCAAATGTCCACCAACTGATGAACAGAAAAACATAACAAGTATAACCAAACAATGAGACATTATTCAGCCATAAAAAAAGAATGAAGTACTGACAGATGCTACAACATGGCTAAACCTTGAAAACATTATGCTAAGTAAAGGAAGCCAGACACAAAAGGACATACTTTGTATTATTCCATTTATATGAAATGTCCAGAATAGGCAAATCCAGAGACAGAAAGATTAGGGTTAAGAGGGGAGAATGGAGAGTGACTGTCAATGGGAACAACGTTTATTTAGGGCTGATAAAAATGCTCTGATATTAGATAGTATAATGGATGCACAACCTGTGAATATATTAAAAATCACCAAATTGTATACTTTAAAAGTTGATTTTTATGATATGTGGATTATATCTCAATAAAACACTTTAAGTACTTTTTTTTTCTTTTTTTAAGACAGAGTCTCTTTCTGTTGCCAAGCTGGAGTGCAGTGATGTGATCTTGGCTCACTGCAACCTCCACCTCCTGGGTTCAAGCAATTCTCCTGCCTCAGCCTTCTGAGTAGCTGGGATTACAGGCGCACACTACCATACCCAGCTAATTTTTTAATTTTTAATAGAGATGGGGTTTCACCATGTTGGCCAGGATGATCTCGATCTTTTGACCTCATGATCTGCCCGCCTCGGCCTCCCAAAGTGCTGGGATTATAGGCGTGAGCCACCGCGCCCAGTCAAGTACT
This sequence comes from Cacajao melanocephalus, assembly GCA_963573385.1. Classification (NCBI taxonomy): domain Eukaryota; kingdom Metazoa; phylum Chordata; class Mammalia; order Primates; family Pitheciidae; genus Cacajao; species Cacajao melanocephalus. The sequence continues at coordinate 14,461 of CAUYLG010046249.1, forward strand.
CTATTTTTTGATTTGCACAAATAAAGGATCCACTAAACATTCTTTGGGAAAAATTAAAGGTAAGGCAATACAGTGATCACTTGTGGGGTAGCAAAAGAAAATAAAAGACTTGCAGAGGGGACCAGGTAAGGTGGTTCACATCTCTAATCCCAGCATTTTGGGAGAGTAAGGCAAAATGATGACTTGAGCCCAGGAGTTTGAGACCAGCCCAAGCAACATAGCAAGACTCCATCTCTATTTTTTTTTTTCCAAGACTGAGTCTTGCTCTGTCCCCCAGGCTGGAGTGCTGGGGTGTGATCTCAGCTCACTGCAACCTCCGCCTCCTGGATTCAAGCAATTCTCCTGCCTCAGCCTCCCAAGTAGTTGGGATTACAGGCACGCGCCACTATGCCCAGCTAATTTTTGTGTTTTTAGTAGAGACGAGGTTTCACCATGTTAGCCAGGCTGGTCTCAAACTCCTGACCTAGTGATCTGCCCACCCTGGCCTCCCAAAGTGTTGGGATTACAGGCATGAGCCACCATGCGCGGCCAACTCCATCTCTATCTTTTTAAAAATAAAAGACTTGTGGAGAAAAGCAAACCTTTCATCTGATTACGATCTGTGGGGTCAGGTAACAAGGAGATTCCTGGAATTCTCTACCACCAAGACATCTAAGAAGACTATCATGACTTAGGAGAGGATACAAGCCCAAAAGAGATCAGCTAGGCAGGGTAGCTGGCTGTTGAGCGGTCTAGAGAAGTGGCAACAATGCAGAGATTTCTACCAATGCCTTATGCAAGTTTGCAGGAAGGAGAGCTAAGACACAGCTACCCAGGAGAGGGCCCACAAAGAGAAATGTGCCATTCTCATAACGTGGTACTTTCTCAACATTGGCACCTGTATCCCTGAGTTGCAGGTTACACAGCCATTTTGTTAAATACATTTTATATAAGCCATACATTTATATTTCAAAGCATACTATAAATTAATCTGTACATTAATACTAAGAAAGTAATGAAGTTTGCAAATACCATCTGTAGTGATCTTTAAGGAATAAAATACTCTAAATTTATCTTTCAGAGTACTTATAAACACACTTAACCCTGTCATTTTCTCACATTTTACTAAGATAGATAATGAAAATACATAGAATCCAAAGATAACTATTTCAAAGTTGCCAGACCAAGTGGCCTTTCAAGTATTTGAAAGGAAATAGTTTTGTTTTTTACTTCATCCCTGTAAGTGGAATGCTGGCTTAAACTGCTTTTAACAACATAGTTAATTTAGAAGCATGTTATACACTTTATATAGATAGGGCCTGTTGTAGGACCTGAAGTGCCATTAATAATAAATTCCTATACCCCATGTTAGCAGGTTTATAACTATATTTTAAGAACAGTAATAAAAAAAAAAAATCTAAGACCCAGCCTCCTAGTTCCTAGTCCGGCTAAGCCTTTCAAGGGTGATGTAGCTGAGTTACAGTAGTTATATAGAGATGAGGCTGGCTAAACAGTTCACTAACTTTTGACGTAGAAGAGAATGTTAGTGGATTTCCTGGGACCAATATCCTGCAGCTCTTGACTCCTTTCTTCGATTACAACTAAAGGTTTCTTCTCTTCCACTCACAGAGCTCTGCTGGTACTCACATAATGGCACTAATTTCACTTATGCTTTTATTATAATTACTTGTTTATAATTCATCTTCATTAGATAATATGCTTCCAAAAAGCAAGAATGTTATCTTACAAATGTCTTGGCAGCTTTTAGCACTATGCTCTAAATATGGAGGGGCTTTAATAATGTTAGATAACTCACATCACATCGCTCCTCAGTCAGACATGACAATGGCTTTCCATCTCACTCAGAACCGAAGCCCTTCCACAGCCTATGTGGTCTTCCGTGACCTGACTCCTGACTCTCTGACCGCCCTCCCAGCACCGTGTTCCTCTCTCAAACTGCTCCAGCCACACTAGCCTCCTTGATGTTCCCAAAACATGTTAAGCCTGCTCCTGCCTCAGGGCCTTTGCACTTAATGCTCACTGTCTTCAATGGTCTTTCATCAGATTCTGTAGGGTCTGTCCCTCCTTTCAGTCATCTCTGGTAAAATATCATCTTATTTTGTAAAGTATCACCACTCTATCACTCTGCTGACTCTTTTCATACTTTGTTTTCATAGCACTCATGAATATCCAAACTACTGTACACTTAGTATCGGAAACACAAAACTAACTTAGGGCTAACCTGTGTAGAAAAGAGTCAAGAAATGCTTCCATTCTCAACTGTGCTAGGTTACCCATTTAAAATAGCTAGGTATCACATGTTGTCCCTGTGACCATTAAAAATAAGCACAAAGTGTAAGAAATGGAGTTATTTCTTTTTATTTTAGCATAAATTTTAAAAAGTTATATTTAAAACGTTAAGACAGTCATTGTACAAAAAAAACAATTTTGGACATCTCCTATTAGGAAGAGGCCATATTAGCTAGCTATACTGCTGGAGATATCTGCAGTTCACAGCTGGAAGGAGTTAAACATTAGCAGCTGGATACTGGGAGACAAAAGCAAGACACAAAAGAATGTAGACATACTAGAAATGAAAACACCTTTCTAGACACATGCTGGGCCTGATCTGGCAGAGTAATTTAAAAACATTCCTAGGACAAAAAGAGAGGTGAAACATGGGAGATAATGAGATAAAGTATAACGTTAGTTTTAGATTTTCTAAGTGGTGGACATATGGGTGTTCACTGTATAATTCCTTAACCTATTTTGTATATATGAGCATTTTAATAAAATGTTGGGAGGGTTACATTTTAAAAGCACTTCTGAGTGGTGGAAATTCTGAATGAAAAACATTGGTTTTAAGATCACACATCTAGTTAGCTTCTCTCTAGCATCACAATGGAGATATCAAAAACACCTTAGCTCTCTAAGAAAATGACAAGTACTGATAAAAAGCTGACAGCCACGTTTGTTAATGCCAAAATTATGGGAGGCTGATCCAAGAAAATGGAAGGATAGAGTTTTCATGAATATTTGAAAAGGCCAAACTTCAGCAAAACAATTAAGAAAATGAAGTATCCAGGTATCTATTTTGCTTTGCTAGAGTAAGTTCTTTCATCTTGCTTCAACTTACACCTTCTCTGCTAGTTGGCCTGATTCATCTTTTATACTGGAGGAATATCATACATATATTTACATGACAAAGAGAGAGAGAAAATTTGAATAGTATAGGCTATTTTGCCTGTCACTGTACTTCCTGCTTGTCCACGACAGGGTAAACATGAGCCTGGAGTTGTGAATGAATCTGCTGGTCCTTTGGCCTGCCTCAGTTACCCAGTGCCTCTGACAGGGAGAGCATCCTGTTGAATTGAATGTGATCCCAGTATATACAAACATGCATTTTCTTGAAACAAACCTAGTCACAAGCCAACTATGACTTCTGGAATTCAGTATGAATGACATGCTCCAATGTTGAAGGAAAACCTAACATTTTCATGGAAAGATAAAACAGTCTGTGATCCACCCTCAGGCATCTTTCAAGAGTAACTTTGACAATTAGTAGTTTTTGTTTTTCATGTGAACCTCAGATCTGGACTTCACATGAGTGCAACTACACTGAACTCCATTCATCTGAAGTACAAAAAGGCTCTGAATTGGTGTCAGGAACTGTAGACTCTCATTCCAGCTCTATGACTCACTGGGTGTGTGATCTTGGGCAAGTAACCATTACCTGTGAGTTTCAATTTCCTCAACTACAAAATAAGGCAGTTGGTTCAGTTGGTACTTTACATATTTAACCTTCTATGAATCCATCTATGAATAATCTTTTCATAATTTGTAAGCTATAAGTCTAGCTTGTCATGGTTACCTAAAAAGCAGTTTGTTATCTAATGGTGAACAGGTTAGCAATCCACAGCTCAGAGGATTAGCAAGATTATTCAATACTAATGCATTGACTACAGGTTCTGATAATTTTCACCCCCAGAAAGTGAAAAAATTGAAAATGTTCACATGAAGACCTCTATTTCCACAATATTAAAAAAATAAACAGCAACAGAACCATTAAATTAGAGAACACTATTGGATGCAGGTGTGATTAAAATCAGTTGTTTTAACCCCATACTCTGCAAGGTGGTTTAAATGGAAAAAAGCTAGTATGTCAATAAAATGCAAATATAAGAAAACCATGAAGAATTGTTTACGCTAAAATGTTTAAAATTCACTAGCAAGAACTTAAGGGCAGTATATGAGATAGTCTTATTCCTTTTTCTACCTCTACACTGTACAAACACACACACACACACAGAAACCTGCCTTCATTCACATGCTTAATTGCGGTGGTTTATAAATCTGGTTGTACATTAGAAATACACAGGAAGTTTAAAAGATTTCTTACAAATTCTTACACGCAGGCTTCCCAAGAACAAATGGATCAGAATCTCTGGAAGTGAACCCCCCGACATTAGAATCTTGAAAAAAATCTCCAGATGACTAACATGCAGTCACAGTTGTACCCAGTACCAATTATGAGAGAAGCAGATGGGGAGGAAGCTTTATTTTTGTTGTTGAAATGATGGGTAGGCTCAGGCAAGTAAAGACGTTTAAGTTTTATCTCCACTGAAGAAATGTGAAAATTAAAATTCAAGGACCTTGGATTAAAATATAAACAAACATTTTTACATTTTTAAAACAAAAATTAACTCCTCATAGTCTTTATTCCCTCAATACATTAAAACCTGCAGATATATTTATATCAATATAGTGAAATAACTTACCTAAATAAAGATGCTTTCTATTGATTAAATTCTCTAATTTTTCTAAAGTTACATGATATAGATGCTTAGTTACTGTGTTCCCAAAAAGTTGACAATACATTCATTTTGGATATCTGTATATCATTAAATTCATCAAGAGCATAAATAAGCATTTTATCCGCAATGGTGTTATAAGTCATTGAGTTTAGAATCTATAATTATAATTTCACTATGAATAAAAGCAAATAAGATAGCAAAGTATACTTCAACAATAGAAAGAACCATGAGCAACTAAGTGAAAACATACTGAGGTTTAAGAAAAGACACCGTTAGAGTCACCTTGGAATGCTGAGTAGGTAGTCTAAGGTGACACTCAGCTCATCCATATTTGTCTGCTCGAGGCATAATGGAATTGTCAAAATGAGGCCACTCCGTCTGTCCTTTCCTCCTATTAAAAAAAGATTTCAATTTAACATGTAATACGTATTAAGGCATAATCTGAATAATATATATTTGAATCCAATCTTACTATAACAATTATAAGTTTAAGACATAATTTGAAAAATATATAATGGCTACTTATAGATTGTAAATGTTTATGATAATACAGAATTATAGAAAATTTAGAAAAAAATAAAGGCAAATTCACCCATGAAATCTTCACCCAAACATAGTAAATATCACTTTATTTAAATTTCTTCCATTTAGTATGCTTCTTAATGTAATCAATTCATTAAACACCTCTTGTGTGCCCAGCACAGTAAGTATTTGCAAGTAAAATAAAATAAATTTCCAATCAACCTAGGAAGAAAAGATTTAAGTCATAAGAAACATGACAAGTTTGTTATATTGTATAAGGTATATTATAAAATATTATAAAAAGGGATTTAGAAAATGATTAAGAGCTGCAGTAAATGTGAAAAGTTTCATTAAAAAGTTAAGACTTGATAAAAATGGAGTTGGGCATATTGGCGTGTCTATAGGCCCAAGACTCGGAGGAGGGGGAAGGAGGGGGGAGGAGGGGGGAGGAGGGGAGAGGGGAGTGGGGGAAGGGGGAGCGGGAGGGAGGGGGGAGTGGGAGGAGAGGAGAGGAGAGGAGAGGAGAGGAGAGGAGAGGAGAGGAGAAGGGAGGAGAAGGGAGGAGAAGGGAGGAGAAGGGAGGAGAAGGGAGAAGGGAGAAGGGAGGAGAAGGGAGGAGAGGAGAGGAGTGGAGAAGAACGGGGAGGGGAGGGGAGGAGAAGAGAGGAGAGGAGAAGAGAGGAGGGGGACGGGGAGGGTAGGAGGAAAAAGAAAAGGAAAAAAGGAAAAGGAAAAGAAAAGAAAAGGAAAAAGAAAGAGAAAGAAAGAGAGAAAGAGAAAGAAAGAAAGAAAGAAAGAAAGAAAGAGAAAGAAAGAAAAAGAAAGAGAAAAGAAAGAAAGAAAAAGAGAAAGAAAGAAAGAAAGAAAGAAAAGAAAGGAAAGAAAGAAAGAAAGAAAGAAAGAAAGAAAGAAAGAAAGAAAGAAAGATAGATAGATTGATTGGTAGAATTTGTAAGCTAAGTCAAAAGAGTATTCTGTAATGAGGAATGATCTGAGTTAACTCACAAAGGTCGGACAGGCATATACTGTTCATAAAACAACAAAGATAAATCCCTGCCCAGCTGAGAAGAGTGCATGGGACCTGGATATTGAGGCCTCAAATCAAGGCAGTAGAGTACAGTTACACTTCATGTACATTCAAGTCCCTTTCAGTGTGCCATAAGTGTTAATAATGTAACTTTTAAATATTTTTATTCCCACATCGTGTCTTTGAAAGTTTCCTACATGTTTTGATTTTCATATTGAAGCCCATCTTTTGACCAAACTGACATTTGAGGTCATTTTAAAATCTTAAAAAGCAGCAAATACTGCAAGAAACAATTCCATGTGATCAACAGACATCTATCACTAAAAACTGAAAGGTGTGAAGAAAAAGACTCCCGTCAGTGACACAAATGCAATTCATAACATATGAACTTCTGTCCTCCATTCGGTCAACCATTACTGCTATCCAACCACTTTGTTTAATGTCAACAAATATTCATTGGAGATGATTCAACTTACTAATCAATCAATATGACTTCAATTGCATTTTTTTGTTCAGAATATAAGTTTCATTTTTCCAAAAAAAAAAAAAAAAAACTGGATTAACACAAGTGGTTTTCAAACTGCATCCCCTGAATGACTCTGTTGGTTTGGGAAGATTTTCTCTACTACTAAAAACGTTTGAAAATTACTGGCTTAAATAATCAATAGTCATGAGAGGAATTTAATAGGAATAGGCTAAGAAGTCTTTCATTTACTCCTCAAAATTGGTAAGCTTTATTCATGCATTAACCCAAGCCCAAAAAGAGGCTCACACCTGGACCATGGCACCCTGACTCACTGAGGAATTGTTCTTAGAAGATAAATTTAACATTCAGGGCTATATTTAACTCCATTCCCTCAGCTTTCATTCAGAGACAATAAAACAATCACCAGTGTAAAAGTACAAGAGGGGTGAAAGCCAACAGGAAAAAGACTTTCAAGATAGTTATGGTCAAAAGGGTCAAATCCGACACAGAGACAAGTGTCACAAGATGCAAAAATGTCACGGTAAAGATTGTAAGAGAATAATAATGTTCACTATCGAAAACAGTGTGAGAACACTGGCACTGTCATACACCACTGGGAAAAACAGAAATTGAAACAATCTCCTTGGAGTTTCAATCTACAAAATCTAACACAAATTTAGATGCGTATTCTCTTTATACCACTTCTACTTATAAAAATGTATACTGCTGAACTCGTACACAAAGCTTTCTAGGTATAAAATAAAATTTTAAAAAATGCACAAAGCTACAAATTAAAAAAAAGAATATTTACAACATTATTCATATCAGAAAAGAATGGAGAATACATATATATCAAACAATGAGGGAAGAAGTTTTAAGAAAGAAGAAAACATATTAACTAAGAAAACAATAATATTAGTGGAATTCAATTTCTTATTTTGTCATTTATAATATATACTTGGAAAACGTCAATTTACACATGTTTTACACATAACATACTTTGAAAAAAGGACATTAGTATTATCAAGACAATTAGGAAGAGACATAAAGGAGAATAACACAGAGAAAGCAAGATAATACAGTTCAAATAACTCTGAGTTGGCAGAGCTACAGTATCTATGCTAAAGCATGTAGAGATTTACTCAAAGATCCAAACTCCAGAAGATCACTACACCCAATGTACCATACCACTGCTCCCACTCAGAGCTTCCCCTTCACTCATCTTAGCTAATACACACTTTGGGTTGATAACTGAAGGTAAATTCAAGTGTATATAAACAATTTTGAACACGCAAAGACTGAAAACAGCATAATAGATATCATATAACTCCTCCAGTGTACTGAAACTTTCTCAGAGGAAGATGGAAGAAAAGCTAGAAGACAGTTATAAAAACTAGGTATTCTATATTTCAGAAACAAGTATTTGGATGCCAGTTAGTCAATTATTAATTATTACATTTTCATATAAGAAGTGAGACATCATGACATCTATCTTGTAGAGGTCATTTTAATGAAATTACAGAACAGGATAAATATGAGAAGACTATATTTTCAGGGATTATTTCTATAATAATCTGTACTACAGAACTTTCTTCAAATGTGCTGAGCATCAAAAATCTTAAAGGAGGCAGAGTCAGATCACACACAATGGGAACCCTGTCAGGCTAACAGTGGACTTCTCATGAGAAACCTTATAAACCAAGAGACTGGAGGCCTATTTTTAGCAGTCTTAAATAAAAATATTTCCAACCAAGAATTTCATATCTCACCAAACTAAGCTTTATAGGCAAAGAAGAAATAAAATTTTTTTCCAGACAAGTAATTCTTAACAAAATTCATTACCACCAGACCAGCCTTACAAGAGATCCTTAAGGGAGTTCTAAACATAGAAACAAAAGAACACCTGCTACTACAAAAACACACTTAATTAAACATCCCACAGATCCTATAAAACAACTATGCAATTGAGACTACAAAGCAACCAGTTAATGACTTCAAAACAGGATTAAAACCTCACATATCAATATTAGCCTTGAATGTAAAAGGTCTAACACTCCACTTAAAAGACACAAAATGGCAAGATGGATTTAAAAAACGAGATTCATCCAAGCACAGTGCCTCATCCCTATAATCTCAGTAATTTGGAAGGCTGAGGCAGAAGGATCACTTGAGACCAGGAGTTCAAGACAAACCTGGCCAACATAAGGGCACCTGTCTCTACAAAATAAATAAGAACATTAGCTGGGCATGGTGGCACATGCCTGTGGTCCCAGCTACTTGAAAGGCTAAGACGGAAGGACTGCTTGGGCCCAGGAAGTCAAGGCTACAGTGAGGTATCATCACATAACTGCACTCCGGCCTGGACGACATAATGAGATCTTGTCTCAAACAAACAAACAAACAAAAACAAAAAACAAGATCCATCCATCTTCTGTTTTCGAGAGATCCATCTCAAATGTAATGATAATGATAGGTTCAAAGAAAAGTGTTAAAGAAAGACCTATTACACATATACAAAACAAAAAAGAGCAGGGGTCACTATTCTCATATCAGAAAAAACAGACTTTAAATCAACAATAGTAAAATAGGACAAAGAAGGGCACTGCATAATGATAAAGGGTTCAATTCAATATGAATATTTAATTATTCTAAATATATATACATGCACCCAACATTGAAATACCCACATTCATTAAAAAAGTAATTCTAGATCTACAAGATGAATTAGATAGCCACACAACAATAGCAAGGGATTTCAACACTCCACTGATAAATCATCAGGGCAGAAAACAAACAAATTCTGAACTTAAATTTGATGCTTGACCAATTGGACCTAATAGACATCTACAGAAGAGTCCACCCAACAACCACAGAATATACATTCTTCTCATCTGCATATGAAACATACTCTAAGACAAACCACAGGCTCAGCCATAATGCAAGTCTCAATAAATTTAAAAAAACTTAAAATCATATCAACCATAAGCTCAGATCACAGTGTAACAGAAATAGAAATACCAAGATCTCTCAAAACTACGCAATTATATGAAAATTAAACAGCTTGCCATTGAATGACTTTTGTTTAAATAACAAAATTAAGGCAGAAATCAAAAATTTATTTGAGATAAATGAAAACAGTGATACAACATATCAAAATCCCTGGGATGCAGCAAAAACAGTGTTAAGAAGAAGGTTTACAGCACTAAATGACTACATCGAGAAGTCAGAAAGATCTTAAATTAAATCACACCTAGAGGAACTGGAAAAACAAGAACAAACCCCAAACTAACAGGAGAAAAGAAATAACTAAAACCAGTGCAGAACTGAATGAAATTGAGACCCCAAAATCCATTAAAAGGATCAACAGGGCCAGACAAGGTGGCTCAGCCCCCAAATTCCAGCATTTTGGGAAGCCAAAGTGAGCAAATCACTTGAGCTCATGAATTTGAGACTGGCCTGTGCAACACAGCAAAACCCCATCTTTACAAAAAATACAAAAGTTAGCTGGGCATGGTGGTGCACACCTGCAGTCCCACCTAGATGTGGGGCCTGAGGGTGGAGAATTGCTTCAGGCCAGGAGGTCAAAGCTGCAGTAAGCCTTGTCATACCACTCGTCTCCACCCTAGCCTGGGTGACAAAGTGAGATCCTGTCTCAAAAAAAATAAAAATAAAAAGGACTAACAAAACCAAAAGTTTAAAATGATAAACAAGAGGAACAGACTCAATAGACCACTAGCTAGATTAACAAAGGAAAAAAAGAGAGGAGATCCAAATAAGGACAATTAGAAATGGCAAAGGTGACGTTACAAGTGATCCCACAGAAATACAAAAGACTTCTGTGCACATAAACTAGAAACTCTAGAGAAATGGACAAATTCCTAGAAAGACAGACCCTCCCAAGATTGAATCATAAAGGAATTAAAGCCAACAGCCCAATATTGAGTTATAAAACTGAATTGGTCATTTAAAAAAATCTACCAACCAAAAAAAGCCCTGGCCCAGATGTATTCACAGCCAAATACTAGCAGACACACAGAGAAGAGATGGTACCAACCCTATTGAAATTATTCCAAAAAATTAAAGAGGAGGGATCCTTTCTTGTGTGAAGCCAGCATCATCCTGACACCAAAACCTGGTGAAGTCACAACAACAAAAAAGAAAACTAAAGGCCAATATCCCTGATGAACAGAAATGTAAAAACAAAATACTAGCAAACGGAATCTGGCAGCACATCAAAAAGTTAATTCACCACATTCAAGAAAGCTTTATTCCTGGGATGCAAAACTGATTCAACATGCACAAATCAATATACGTGATTCACCACATAAAAAGAATTAAAAACAAAAACCATATGATCATCTCAATAGATGCAGAAAAAGCCTTCCATAAAATCCAATATCCTTTTATGATAAAAACTCTTAAGAACCCATGCACTGAAAAAACACAGCTCAAAATAATAAAAGCTATCTATAGACAAACCCACAGCCAACATCATGCTGAACAGGCAAATGCTGTAAGTATTCCCCTTAAGAACTGGAACAAAACAAGGATACCTACTCTCACCACCTGTATTCAATATAGTACTAAAAGTTCTAGGAAGAGCTATCAGGCAAGAAAAAGAAATAAAAGGCAAAGAAATAGAAAACAAAGGAGTCAATTTCTCTCTCTTTGCTGACTTCATGTTTCTATACCTAGAAAACCCTAAAGCCTCCACCAAAAGGCTTCTAGAACTGATAAATGACATTAGTAAAATTTCAGGGTAAAAAAAAATCAATAAGCAAAAATAAGTTGCATTTCTAAACACCAATAACACTCAAATTGAGAGCCAAATAAAGAACATATCCCCATTTACAACAGCCACAAAAAAAACCTAAAAAATACACCTAAGCAAGGAGGTGAAATATATCTACAAGGAAAGCTATAATACACTGCTGAAAGAAACAATAGAAGACATAAAGTAATGAAAAAATATTCCATCGTCATGGATTAAAAGAGTCAACATTGTTAAAATGGCCATACTACTCAAAGCAATCTACAATTTTAATGCTTTTCCTATCAAACTACCAATGTCAATTTTCACAGAATAGAAAAAAACTATTCGAAAGTTCACATGGAGCCAAAAAAGAGCCTAAATAGCCAAAGCAATTCTAAGCAAAAAGAACAAACCCAGAGGCATTACATTGCCTGACTTCAAACTACACTATAAGGCTACAGTAAACAAAACATCATGACACTGGTACAGAAACAGACACATGGACCAATGGAACAGAATAGAGAGAATCCAGAAATAAAGTCACACACCTATAGCCACCTGATCTTCAAAACAACATGCAATGGGGAAAGAACTCCCTATTCAATAAATGGAGCTGGGATAACTTGCTAACCATGTGCAGAAGAATAAAACTGGATCATACCTTTCACCATATACAAAAATTAACTCAAGATGAATTAAAGACTTAAACATAAAACTTAAAACTATAAAAATTCTAGAAGAAAACCTAGGAAATACAATTCTGGATACCAGCCTTAGCAAAAAATGTATGACTAAATCCTCAAAAGTAACTGCAACAAAAACAGAGATTGAAAAGTAGGACATAAGTCAACTAAAGAGCTTCTGCACAGCAAAAGAAACTATCAACAAAGTAAACATACAACCACAAAATGGGAGAAAACAGTCAAAAATTATGCTTCCAACAAAGGCCTAATATCCAGAGTCCCTAAGGTACTTAATCAATCCAACAAGGAAAAAACAAATAACCCCATTAAAAAGTGGGTAAAGGACATGAACAGACATTTCTCAAAAGAAGACATACAAGTGGCCAACAAGCATGCATATCACAAATAATTACAGGAATGCAAATCAAATTGACAATAAAGTATCATCTCATATCAGTCAGAATGTCTATTATTAAGAAGTCAAAAAATAATAGATGCTTGTGAGGCTTCAGAGAAAAGGAAATGCTTATGCATTGTTGGTGGTCATGTAAATTAGGGTTCAGTCACTGGAGAAAGCTGTGTGGAGATATCTCAGAGAACTTAAAACAGAGAAATCTATAAAACAATGTATTTTCCTGTAGGTATATGCCTAGTAATGGGATTGCTACCATTCAATCTAGCAATCCCATTACTGGGTATATATCCAATGGAAAATAAATTGCTCTATCAAAAACACACATGCATTCAAATGATCCCTACAGCACTATTTACAATAGCAAAGATATGGAATCAACCTAGGTGCCCATCAACAGTGGAATGGATAAAGAAAACATGGTACATGTACATCATAGAGTACTACACAGCCATAAAAAACAAGGAAATCATGTCCTTCGCCACAATATGGATGCAGCTAGAGGCCATCATCCTAACTGAATATTGAAACAGAAACAGAAAACCAAATACTGCATATTCTCATTTATAAGTGGGAGTGAAACACTGGGCACACATGGACATAAAGATGGGAGCAACAGACACTGGAGACTACTCCAGGAAAGGGAGAGAAGGGGAAAAGGGCTGAAAAACTAACTACTGGGTACTATGGTCACTACCTGGGTGATGGTGATGGGACTCCATTGTACCTCAAACCTTAGTATCATGTAATAGACCCATGCAACAGACAGACATATATTGTCCCGAATCTAAAAAAACTGAAATTAGAAAAATAAATTGGACCGCCAAGAGCCAGCACAGAGTTAGCTCTCCTAGTTCTCCACTCTGATTTAAAGATGTCTTAAAAATACCTTTAAACAAAACTGTCATAAAAAAATAAAATGCATTTGTCATACTTATCAAAGAAAAAAACTATTAAAAAGTTTGTATATCAAACACTTCAAATTTTAAGAAAACATACCTGAAAGGAAGGCTAGTTTTTTCTTCAGAATGGGTAATATTACAGAGGCCTCCATTTTACTCCAGTGTACTTCCTTAATTCTGAAAACATAGAAAGTTAAATGTCAACTACAAGCTAACAATTATTCCATGAACTACATCCTAATGATGGTTTATCCCAGAGTTTCTAAACCTGAGAACTACTGACATTTCGAGCAAGATAATTCTATTTTTGTAGGGAGTTATCCTGTGCATTGTAGAATAGTTTGCAACATCCCTGGCTTCTACTCACTAAAAGCCAATACCACTTCCCTTTCCCAGCTTTGACAACCAAAATGTCTCTAGACATGGCCAAATATCCTCTGGTAGGCAAAATCACAAGTGGTTGAGGATCACTGGCTTAACTCTTTCTCAGAGCAATACTCTTAGGCTATAACACTGGCTGGTACATAGCAGCAACTAAAAAAATAATCTGTTGAATAAACAAATGAATCAATCAAACAGGCGGTCAATCTTCCATTGCTTTCCTTATTAATTACACAGCTTAATATCAAACATCTGATTCTTTCCATTTCACTATTAAATGGCTTTCTTTGATTTCTCATATTTTTGTTCCCCTATAACATATGATAACACATCTTATCCTGTTTATCTCACTATATTTTCTAATACACTGTTTCAGTTTTTTGCCCTCATTGTTAACTGCCTCCATCTCTCTACATTTTACAGTTTTTAATTTTCCAGGGAAAATTTTGATTAGGCCAGTTAATCTTTTTATACAAGGCCACAATTCACTATTCTTTTGTTCAGTTTTCCAGGGTCTACTCAGCCATAGCCAGGGGTTATAGCTAAATACAAAAAGGAACTACCCTTACAGCAAGGGCTAAAGCCAATACAGTTTCCCTTAAATGGAGGTTTTGCCATGGCAGGCATTCAGACTTGGCCAGTCCAGTATACCACCAAATTTTGATTTTGAGGAGAACAGGACCTTTCAAACAAAACAACAACAAAAATAAACAAAATTGGATTCAATTCTATTATCCTTGTATACTTAGTTTCGTATCTGAGAGAGTATTCTCCATCACACTGTATCCCTTCCTCCCCTGTCCCATCCCACACTCACCCACCATCACAACACAGAGCAGTTCCTTGGAGTGCACTGTAAAATTTTATTGTATTTAGTAAAAGCATATTCTCTTGAAGACAGTTTCTAGCAGAGCAGAAAATATGACTCTTTGCATGAGTATATTACTTATTTGGCAAACACCTGCTATGAAACTATCTCACTTCAAGCTCTTCAGGCTGTGCTATCAGCTATAGCTAAAAACTCAATAAAAAGCCCTGCCTTGCAAAACAAACAAACAAACAAAAAATCAGTCTTTAAAAAACAAACCAACAAAAAATAGATGTTAAAGAAAAAAAAAGATGGAGTTTTAACATTGATCAGATAATGGCTAATTAAGCGAGACTAATTAAACCAGTACATAATTTTATAGCTTTGTGTATACAATTTAAAAAAACACCATGACCATTTGTATTTGTCTTCAGAGAAAACAAGCTGTCCATCTAGATGATATATTCAAGTTCCCTTGAATATTTGCAATTTGTTTATTAAGTTTGTTCTATATTACTCCAGAAAACAGACTAGTAGGAAGTAGGAGGAAAAAAGCTCACATTTTACATCTTTAATCTAAAACTAGTAGCACTTCATGTTTTCCGATCAATAGCTTTTTCTGATGAGTTGTTTACCTGTTATACAAGAACCCAGACAGCCTGGATTCACATCTTAGATCTTCTGTGTTGGGACCAGCTTGTTGAAGACCTGATTTGAAAGTCTGATAAGGGATGATGATAATAATTATAATTTACTAGGTATTTATTATAAATTATGCACTGTTCTGAACAATCTCTTTTTATTATCTTATTTAGTCTTCACAACAGTTCTACAAGGTGGGTACTATTATTTATTAGCCCCAAGCAGCTTGTTGTTTTCCAGTCCCACCATGGGACAAACCCTATCTATTCGTTCAGACTCATCTCTGGGTTGCATCCTAAAATACTGGGATAAATTTGACCCTCAGACTCTCAAACAGAAAGTTTAATTTTCTTGTGTAATACAACATGACCACCTTATAAACTTTCAGATCAGTAAAACCCCTGGCCTCCAGGTGGGACCCTTGCCCCCAGTACTATTTTACAGCTTGCCATTTTCTGTTGCAACTCTTCTAAATGGTCTGAAGTTCCTATGTCCAGGCTTTCATGACTCTCTCTCTCTCTCTCTCTCTCTCTCTCTCTCGGGATCCTGATCTCCACCAAACCTCCTGAATGTGCATGGCTATATTCTCTGGCCCCACTGACTCTTCTGACATTATGGATGGTCTTTCTTTTTCTCTCTCCCGTTCTCTCCAGCTAGCTAGATGGGTTGAGGCCACACCTTCTTCCCCTAACAAACTACCTTCACATTCAGTCACACCTACTCCATCTGTTCCCTCTCCTTCACCTTCCCCTCAACATCCCCAACTTCAATGTTGTTTTCCAGTGCCTCCTCTTTATCAGGGACTCTTCTCCCCATCTCATACTAGGTCAGAGGCCACCTATGATCCCATTTCAGCCCCAGTAAAGAGTTCTGCTGCTCTAGGATGTGGCAAATGGGGATCTAGGAACCATCAGAGTCCATGTTCCTTTTCCAGTGTCTGATCTTTCCTAAATAAAAACTAAGCTTGGCTCTTTCAGTCGGGGCCTTTCTCACTTCATGAAGGAATGTAAAAGACTACTGCTTCCTTCTACCTCACTTGGCAGGATATGTATATTATTTTTACCACTTGTTGCACCCATGAGGAAAAATCCCACATTTGGTCTCTGGCTCAAAGGTGGGCAAATGAGGTACATACCCCAAGCCCCCAAGAGTCTGGCCCAGGGCAAGCTGCAGCACCTGCCACCGATCCTAGGTGGGGTTATCAAGAGGGAGCCCACAGCAGGGAACATTATAATCACATGATCACTTGGCTGATTGAGGGCATAAAAATGGCCATATAAACCCTGTAAATTATGCCAAACTAAGAGAAATAAGACAGGGGTCAAATGAAAACTCAGACCTATTCCAGGCTGGCTGAGACTATGAGAAAATATACTAATATGAATGAACCCCAAGAGCCCAGAAGGCCTCATCTTCTTGGCTGTTTATCAGCCAGGCATCCCCAGACATTAGACATGAACTCTAAAAGCTAGATTAGAGACCACAAACTTCTTTTCCAACATTGCTGAACATAGCCTTCAAGTTCTTCAATAATTGAGAACAGAATAAGAGGGACAGAGCTACAGAGAAAGAAAAATGCAAGGATAAGAGACAGGCTTAACTGTTGGCTGCTTTAGAAGCCTCCAGCCCATTCGAGATTGTCCGAAGGACACTTCGCCAGGTAAGTGTCCTCGGTGCAGAAGGACAGGCCACTGGATATGGTTTGGCTCTGTGTCCCCACCCAAATCTCATCTCCAACTGTAACCCCCATGCTTTGAGGAAGAGAATTGTAATCTGCACACGTAGAGTGACGAATTAGATCGTGGGGGCGGTTTCCCCTACGCTGTTCTTGTAATAGTTTGTGAGTTCTCACGAGATCTAATGGTTTTATAAATGGCAGTTTCTCCTGCCCTCCTTACTTCTCTCTCCTGCCATCCTGTGCAGAAGGTGACTGCTTCCTCTTCCACCATGATCGTAAGTTTCCTGAGGCCTCCCCAGCCATGCAGAACTGTGAGTCAATTAAACCTCCTTTGTTTAGAAATTAACTAGTCTTTGGTATTTCTTTATAGCAGTGTTAAAATGGACTACAGAAAAACTTCAACCTAGATAGTCCTATTTCAGGGGTTTAAAATATAGCTCACACTCATTCAAACAAGCCCTAGCAAGAAACCTAACTGAACAATCTCTTAAGTGGGGATAACTTCTACAGTATGTAGACTACCTCCTCATGTACTACCCCTCCACAGAACTCATACAAAAACATGCAGTACAAACCTTAACTTCCTAACAAAAGGAAAATAATTTTTGTCTAATTCAAAGGTTAAAGGTTATATATAAAAACAAGCTAAAAGGAACCAGGGAATAAGAGAGATGTGAAAGAAAGTTATACAGGTAAAAAGGTATTTTAGTAAAGGAAGGTTATATTAAAAAAAGGATTTTTATATGAGAAAAAAACCTTGTATGGTAAAGTCTTGTCCTAAAGCAAAATGACTGGTTGTTAAAGAAGAATGTTTAAGACAAGTCACAAAGTCCAAGCATGCATGTCAAAAATAAGTCTGTATAGGTCATAAGAAGGTTTGTGAAGGGGAACTTATGAGAGGAATTTTGTATGTGATTAAGTTGATTATAAATGAAAGGGAATTGTTTAGGATAGTTTTTCTAATATTGCTCCCCCCATGTTAAAACAAGGTTTACTTATTAATCTCTTCTTAATAAAACTGCAAGAAGTTTTACTTTTAATTTTATAACGTTTATTTTAAAAGCTTCTCAGAATCATCTCAGTTTAACTTTTGCTGTGTCCCGCTGCTTTCTGCTGCTTCTCCCCTAAAGAAGGCCTAATATAATAACACGCTCCAGTTTTTGTCAGCTCCTGTCAGATTTTCCTCCAATTCTGACTGTTACTATGGCCTAATGCTAAAATGTTTCAACTTTAAGGTCAAAAAAAATTAAGCAATGTTTTCCTCCAACATAACTTTATTCTGGACCTTGGCTTCTCTTGATATGTCTAAAGTCTCAATGTAATCAAAGAAACAACTTACGCTGTTCCTAAGAGTCATGTATTCCCCTGATGAACATACATTTTCTGTTTCTAATTAAATTCAAACACTTTTTCATCAAGTTTAACTTTCAGGTTAACTAAATGGGCTTCCAATAAAGAAAAACAGTCAAAAAGCTAAAGGTCTGTGTCTCTCTTTTTGGCCAATGTTGACCTAAAGAAACAAAATATTATCTTCTAGAATTCAACAGTTTCACTTTCAAACGATGCTGTGAATTGGATCAGTCTCTCCCCAGTGATGCCTGCTACCTTTACAAATCTCCGCTGGATTCAGCCGGACACCAGTTTCATCTTGATATACTCCCCTCTCTCTGATGAGTCCCTTCCTCTAGAAAGATCCAATATCCTAAGTCCCACAATTTGAGACCCACAGAGTCTCCTGACAAACCAGCAGCCATAGGCAGGGTCCACTCCATGCCCTAGGCATGCCAGAAGTAGCTGGAAGATGAGACCTCCACCCCACTGCGAAAGATTTGTCACTGCTGTTCTGTCAAAGGGGGTGGGGAAGATGTGAAGTCCTGATATGTCAGCAACAATGAGGAAGGGGTGATCCCAGATGGGGAACAATGAACAACTGTTCTGACAGATGGCTAATCACAAACAACCTGCAGGCACAATGACCTTGTTCCCAGATAGCACCCTTGCAGCATGACTATACAACTTACCTCTAGTCCCGGCCTCTTGGCAGACAACCGTTTCTCTGCTGTGCTGCCCACTGCAACCTTGTAGCACATTTTCATGCCTTCTCTAATTAATTTGCCTTTCTTTACCTACAAGTTCCTTGGTAAATCCCTTTAAAACCTGCAAAGCCACCCCAGGCAGAACCCACAACACCCAGGAGTTCAAGACCAACCTGGGCAACATGGCAACAACCCCACTATATTTTTTAAAAAGGCAGGGGAGGGGTACAGTTCAGAGAGCTTCCAGGTGGGTGAACACATCAAAGTGCTGGAACAGTGCCACATCCAGAGAGGGCACGAAAGGTCCACGTGCCTCCTCCCCCAATACCTTGCCCTATACATCTCTTATATTGGCTGTTCTTGAGTTGTATCCTTTATAACAATCCAGTAATCATAAGTAAATTGTCTTACTGAAGATCTGTTTTAGTGAATTATCAAACCTGAAGGGATTGGGTATGATGGGAACCTTGATTTGTAGCCAAGTCAGACAGAAATGTGGGTAACCTGGGGACCTAATACTTGTGCCTGGCATCTAAAATGAGGACAGCCCAGAAATGGCACCTAAAGTGAAGACAGCCTGAGCCTGTAGTCCCAGCTACTCAGGAAGCTATGGTGGGAGGATCACTTGGGCCACAGAGTTTGAGTCCAGCCTGGACAACATAGCAATATCCTTGTCTATAAAAAATAAAAAGAATCAAGTAAAGTGAGGACAGTCTTATGGGATTGATCCCTTAGACTCTGGATTTGATAATTCCAGATACATACTGCTATAACTGAATTGGCGTGTATGACGCCCAGTTGGTGTCTGGAGAGCTGGAGGATTGATTGGTGCAAAGAAAAAACCCACACCTTTGATATGAGAAATGTTGTCAGTAAAAAGTGTGTGTGTGTGTGTGTGTATGAAAGAACTTTTATCTGAGGAATGCAAGTCCTTTTAATTACCAGACCAAGAGACACACTAAAATGAGACCACAATCATACCCTACTCCCCATTTTGAGCTGTGTATTCATCTCCTGAAATTGCCTGCTATTGCCAAAAGTAGCTATAAATAAACCTAATAATGCCCCACTGGACAGTATAACCCACACCCTATAGCTTAACAATGTATGGCCAATCACTAATCCATATTATTTCTGTGAACTGAAGAAAATTCCTGACAACTTTTTTTGCCATTAAAAATCCACTTGTAACTGCTACTAATTAAACTGCATGTTCAGGACAGTTTGAGTCTATGCTGCCAGGTTGCAGTCCTCGAGCTTAGCCAAAGACAAAAAAAAAAAAAAAAACCTGTTTATATTAATTTTGCCTCAGCTTGTTCCTTTTAGGTTAACATACAAACAGACATGCCACTGCCTTGATTCATGCTAAGGCACCAGCACTTTTTCTCACCAGTGCATTTACACCATCAGCACAAATGTCAACACAGTGAACAGAGCAAAAAAAATAAAACCTAAGAATTATAAAAAGCAGTTTTGACCTCAGGGACTCCTGAAAGCTAGAAACAAGACAACTACTGATCTGGGCTGTCCATGGGATGCTACCACAGAAAAAAATGCCAGACTTGAGGGAGAAATGCAGATACAGAGACAACAGTCACAGAAACAGAACTGGCTTCCTAACCAGATTTTCCTTATGGTTTATGAGCAGAGAAATTCTCAGCTGCCTTTAATTCCTTCCTATTTTTTGAACTTATTTCTCCAGCCTTCTCATCAACTCTGTAAATTGCAAAATAAATCCCTTTTCTGCTTAAGTTGGCTAAAATAGGCTCCTCTTTTAATTAGTGGAGAAAGTTGGTACAAGAAGCAAAACTAAAATTCAGAGTTCAGTAGACTGTCTCTCATCACTTAAAGCTTTTTTTTTTTTTAACTCTGTTGCCACTTATTTTGAATAAAACTGCCCATAAACTTTAACCCTTGCCATAGTCAAATCTAATTAAACAGCATTCAAGAAATAGGAATATCTAGAATCCCTAAGATCCCACAAGGCATAAGAAATGACGCAGGTGACCCATGGAGTGAAATATATTAATATTATTGAAGCTTTCCCAATCAAATTATTCATTTTATGCCAACAAATGCTAAAATTTAGCTTTTCACAGCTGCATTCTCCATATCCCTAAAAGGGAAAAGGAAAATGGTTTTAGTCTCTTGGTCTAGATTTACTTTGGCCAACTATAATATCCAGAAACAGTCTTCCATTTCGTCACTATCTCCTGAGAGATAGGTGCTTTATCCAAACTTTCCTTTATTTTACACAACCACTTCAGCATGGTAAAATACTGGGTTTTAAAAAACTAAACAGCTTTTTAATATTGTTTTATTTTAAGAATATCTTGAAAGTGATTAAAATGTAGTTTAAAGTAATACTAAAGAGAAATATAGTTTTGTGGGTATATGAGCCAAGAGATCAAATGAACTGACAGATAAAAAGTAAAGCAGTCAAGAGATGAAAACAATTGTATTTACTCTGTATCTTCCTCCTCCCTTCTAGAGTCTGCTTTCCATCAATTTCTTTCACTGTTGTCACAAAAGAGATGGGTAATGAAAAATAATTATTACTATACCACTAGGTCAAATTAAATTTAATTTTTCAAAAGTTATTTGCTCCAGTTTTTCAAGTGTTTAGCACAGTCATTAAAAAAACAAAAATTTTCTTCTTTCTGGTTATTTTAATATCTAAGGGAAAAATTTAAATAGATAATGTACAAAACACACAAAATAAAGGAAAAATCTTGCAAAATACAACCAACACCACCACCATCTCCCCAATAAAATGTTAAATAACATAAAGGTGAAAAATGTCAGACAGGAGACAGGACTAACGTGCACCTCCTGCTTGGACAGGCAGAACAGCATCTGGATACTCACATTGTGAACCTTTGTTCCAGGAACCACCACAAGAAGGTAGCAGGAAAACCGAAGAATTCACAGACCCTTTGAAAGAAGTGGCTTGCTGCTGCAAACACCACAAGACAGCTGAAAAACTATGATTCACCAAAGTGTGAGAAGGGAAAAAGTCAGCCTCTGAACACACATCCCCACTGGGGAACCCAAAAATCCGAGATCATTGGAGATTTTAATCTTACATAGAGCTGAAATGGATTTAGGAAGCTGAGTGAAATATAAAAAAAAGCAGTTGGAAGAGCCCCGTAGGCACTCCTGGTCCCCAGCACAATCCCAGGGAAGCCATTACTGACCTCATCTCACAGAGGTCCCTTAGGGAAGGTAAGGAAGCTGATGAAATTGGGGAGGGACCACAGGGTGATGGACACTACTAGCTGAACTCAGTAATAATTTCAATTAAGCACGAGCTTTCCTGAGCAGAATCCAGGGAGCAGGGGTGAATAAGAAGTGCAGATACAAGCACAAAAGCCACAGCTGACCATGCAAGCAGGCAGGCAGGCCGGCAGGCAGGCAAGAGATCGGAGAGCCCTGTTTGTTTTCTCAATGTGAAGGCTTGTACCTGGGGGCAAAATCTCAGCCCTGCTCTTTGGCTGTCTGGGTACAAAGTATGGTTCGCAGGGGCAAGCTCGGAGTGAGACTAGCCTTGCTGGCTATATGCGACCTGGTGAGGCCTGTCACTGCTGGCTTTTCCCCACTTCCCTGGCGATCTATATGACACAGCAGAGGCAGCCATAATCCTCCTGGAACATAACTCCATTGGCCTGAGAACCACCCACCATCCCCTAAAGATACCACAGCAACCCCTGCACAGAGTCAGAGCTCAGACTCATCTAACCCTGCCTGACCTGATGGTTTTTTTCAATCTGCTCTGGTAGCCAAAGACAAAACACAAAGCTCTTGGGAGCTCTAAGGCTGCAATCAACACTGGAGAAGCCACAGTACTCATCTGGTCAATGTGGGGCAAGATTATATCTACCTTCTACCAGTGCAGCTGGCACTCTCTTGTAAGTGTCACCTCCTGGCTGGAGGCCAACCAATTCAAGCCACTACAGTAACTCAACAGAACAACCCTGCTGCAAAAAAAGAAGAAAATAGCTAATTCTACCATTTGCAATACCTGGCTAAACAGAAGTCCTGATTCTGTCCACATGACAACTTCACTGCCAGCATAACCAACATTCGAGAAAACAAAACTAAAATCAAGGACTCCCAGGGTCCACTTCACTCCCCTGCCACCTCCACCAGAGCAGGGAGACCTGGAGACAGATCACATCACAGGACTCTTTGCAGATATTCCCCAGCACCAGCCTGGAGTCTGGTCACCCTACTGGGTGGCTAGACTTAGAAGGCCAGTAAGAATC
Source organism: Cacajao melanocephalus (assembly GCA_963573385.1). Classification (NCBI taxonomy): domain Eukaryota; kingdom Metazoa; phylum Chordata; class Mammalia; order Primates; family Pitheciidae; genus Cacajao; species Cacajao melanocephalus. Next base: position 37,829 of record CAUYLG010046249.1, read on the forward strand.
ACTGCAGTTTGGCTCTCAGGAAACCCTATTCCTACCACCACACCAGGGGATCACCCTGTAGGACAAAATAATCTGAACAGTAGCCCTTGAGTTCCAGATCTTTCCACTGAAACAGTCTACCAAAATGAGAAGGAACCAGAAGAGTAATTCTGGTAATATGACAAAACAAGGTTCTATTACACCCCCAAAAGATCACACTAGCTCCTCTCTAGCAACAGATCCAAACCAACAAGAAATCTCTGAATTGCAGGATAAAGAATTCAGAAGGCTGATCATTAAGCTATTCAAGGAGGCACCAGAGAAAGGCAAAAACCAACTAAAGAAATTAAAAAAAAAAACACAGGATATTGATGAAAAAGTTTCCAGAGAAATAGATATCATTAAAAAAGGCAATCACAACATCTAGAAATAAAAGACACATTTAGAGAAATCCAAAATACATTGGGAAGTTCCAACAATCAACTCGAATAGAAGAAAGAACTTCAGAGTTCAAAGAGAAGCCTTTCAAATTAATGCAATCCAAAAAAGACAAAAAAGAATTTTAAAAAATGAACAAGCCACCGGTGAATCTGGGATTATGTTAAAACAAGCAAACATAAAAATAATTGGTGTTCCTGAGGAAGAAGATAAATCTAAAAGCTTGTAAAACTTGTTTGCAGGAATAATCAAGGAAAACTTCCTGGGTCTTGATAGAGACCTAGACATCCACCTACAAGAAGCTCAAAGAATACCCAGGAAATTTATTGCAAAAAGATCATCGCCTAGACACACAGTTATCAGATTATCTAAAGTCAAGATGAAGGAAAGAATATTAAAGCTGTGAGGCAAAAGCATAAGGTAACCTATCAGATTAGCAGCAGATTTCTCAGCAGAAACCCTGCAAGCCAGAAGGGATTGGGATCCTATCTTTAGGCTCCTTAATCAAAATAATTATCAGCCAATAATTCTGTATCCAGCAAAATTAAGCTTCAAAAATGGAGAGATAAGCATTTTTTAGACAAACAAATGCTGAAAGAATTTTCCACTACCAAGCAAGCACTACAAGAACTGCTAAAAGGAGCTCTAAATCTTGAAACAAATCCTCAAAATACACCAAAATAGAATATCCTTAAAGCACACATCTCACAGGACCTATAAAACAATAACACAATGAAAACAAACCCAAGGTATTCAGGCAACAAATAGCATGATGAATACAACAGTATCTCACATCTCAATACTAATGTTGAATGTAAATGGCCTAAATCTCCACTTAAAAGACACAGAATGGCAGAATGAATAAGAATTCACCAACCAAGTATCTGCTGCCTTCAAGAAACTCAACTGACACATAAGAATTCACATAAACTTAAGGTAAAGAGGTGGAAAAAGATAGTCCATGCAAATGGACACCAAAAGTGAGCAGGAGTAGCTATTATTATATCAGACAAAACAAACTTTAAAGCAACAGCACATTAAAAAGACAAAGAAGGACATTATATAATGATAAAAGGACTAGTTCAACAGGAAAATATCACAATCCTAAATACATATGCACCTAACACTGGAGCTCCCTAATTTATAAAACAATTACTACTAGACCTAAGAAGGGAGATAGATGGCAACACAATGTTGGGGAATTTCAGTACTCTCCTGACAGCACCAGTACTCTCCTGACAGCCTTTCAAGATGAAAGGCAACAAAGAAACAATGGACTTAAACTATACCCTAGAACAAATGGACTTAACAGTTATTTAGAGAACATTCTACCCAACAATTGCAAAATATACATTCTTTTCATCAGTATATGGAACATTCTCCAAGACAGATCATATGATAAGCCACAAAACAAGTCCCAATAAATTTAAGCAAATTGAAATTATATCAAGTACTCTTACACCACAGTGGAATAAAATTGGAAATTAATTCCAAAAGGAATGCTCAAAACTATACAAATACATGAAAATTAAATAATCTGCTCCGGAATAATCTTTTGGTCAATAACGAAATCAAGATGGAAATTAAAAACTTCTTTGAACTTAACAGTAATAGTAACACAACCTATCAAAATCTCTGGGATACAGCAAAAGTGGTACTAAAAGGAAAATTCAGAGCATTAAATTCCTATTACAAAAAAAAAAAGTCTGAAAGTACACAAATTGACAATACAAGCTCACACATCAAAGAACTAGAGAAACAAGAACAAACCAAATCCAAACCCAGCAGAAGAAAAAAATAACAAAGATCAGAGCAGAACTAAATGAAATTGAAACAAAAAACAAAAGATAAATGAAACAAAAAGCTGGTTCTTTGAAGAGATAAGCAAAATCAACAGACTATTAATGAAATTAACCAAGAAAAGTAGACAGAAGATCCAAATAAGCTCAATTAGAAATGAAATGAGAGATATTACAACTGACACCACAGAAATACAAAAGACCATTCAAGGTTACTATCAACACTTTCATGCACACAAACTAGAAAACCCAGAGATGGAAAAATTCTTGGAAATATACAACCTTCCTAGTTTAAACCAGAAAGAAAGAAAAACTCTGAAAAGATCAATAACAAGTAGTGAGATTGAAACAGTAATAAAAAAAAATTGCCAACAACAGAAGCTCAAGACTAGATGGAGTCACAGCTAAACTCTATCAGACATTCAAAGAACTGGTATCAATACTATTGAAACTATTCCAAGATAGAGAAACAGGGAATCTTCCCTAAATCATTCTATGAAGCCAGTATTCCCCTAATATCAAAACCAGGAAATGACATAACAAAAAAAGAAAACTACAGACCAATATCCATGATGAACATAGATGCAAAAATCCTCAACAAAATACTAGCTAACTGAATTCAATACCATATCAAAAAGATAATATACCATGATCAAGTGGGTGTCTCCCTGGGATGCAGGGTTGGTTTAACATACCCCAGTCAATACATGTGATAACCACATAAACAATTAAAAACAAAAATCATATAATCATCTCAATAGACACAGAAAAAACATTTGACAAAATCCAGCATCACTTAATGATTAAAACCCTCAGCAAAACTGGCATAGAAGAGACATACCTTAAGGTAATAAAATCTTTCTATGATAAACCCACAGCCAACATTACACTGAACAGGAAAGTTGAAAGCATTCTCCCTGAGAACTGGAACAAGATGTTGATGCCTAGTTTCACCATTTCTACTCAACATAATACTGGAATTCCTAGCCAGAGCAATCAGACAAGAGAAAGAAATAACAGGTATAAATCAGTAAAGAGGAAGTCAAACTGTCACTGTTTGCTGATGATATGATTGTATACCAAGAAAACACTAAAGGCTAATCCAAAAAGCTCGTAGATCTGATAAATGAGGTCAGTAAAGTTTCAGGATACAAAATCAACGTACACAAATCAGTAGCACTGCTATACACCAATAGCGACCAAGCTGAGAATCAAATCAAGAACTCAATCACTTTTACAACAGCTGAAAAAAAAAAAAAAAAAAAGAATATATCTAACCAATGAGGTGAAAGATCTCTACAAGGAAAACTATAAAACACTGCTAAAAACATCATAGACAACAACAACAACAACAAAAATGGAAATGCATCCCATGCTTATGGATGGATAGAATATTGTGAAAATGATCACACTGCCAAAAGCAATCTATAAATTCTGTGCAATTCCCATCAAAATACCGTCATCATTCTTCACAGACCTAGAAAAAACAATTCTAAAATTCATATGGAACAAGAACAAAGCCTGCATACCCAGAGTAAGACTAAGCAAAAAGAACAAATCCAGAGTCATCACATTACCCAACTACAAACTATACTACAAGGCTATAATCACCAAAACATCACTTTACCCAACCACGAACTATACTACAAGGCTATAGTCATCAAAACAGCAGAGTACTAGTATAAAAACAGGCACACAGATCAACGGAACAGAATAGAGAACCCAGAAATAAGCCAAATACATACAACCAACCAACTTTGACAAAGCACAACAAAAACATAAAATGGAGAATGGACACCCTACTACCCTACTAAATAAATGGTGCTGGGATAATTTGGATAAAGAAATATGATATATACATATATATATACACACACACACATATATACATACATATATATACACACACACATACATACACACACAACATATATACATACATACATATATATATACACATACATACATATATATATACATACATACATATATATAAACACACACACACACACACATATTATGGAATACAACTACTCAACCATAAAAAGGAATGAAATAATGGCATTCACAGCAACCTGGATGGAGCTGGACACTATTACTCCTAGTGATGTAACTCAGGAATGGAAAATCAAACATTGTACGTTCTCACTTATAAGTGGGAACTGAGATATGAAGACTTGAAGGCATAAGAATGATATAATGGACTCTGGGAACTCAGGGGGAAGGGTGGGAGAAGGGTGAGGGATAAAAGACTACACACTGGGTTCAGTGTACATTGCTTAAGTGATGGGTATACCAAAATCTCAGAAATCAGCACTAAAGAACTTATCCATGTAACCAAACACCTCTTGTTCTCCAAAAACTATTGAAATAATTAAAAAATAAATTTAAAAAATAACATAAACATACTAGTTCACATTCTTCTCCAATGGGATATCTGACCTAAATATATCTGTGGACTATACTCTCAAACAAGGAATGAAGCCAATAACAGACATTTACCTAACACGAAATCATGAAGAATGGAAAGGAAAATACATTAAAGAAAAAAAACTTGTAAAGCAGGCTAAGAAATAAAAGAATTAAGGAGTTCACAACATTCTTAAGGAAAAAAAATACACACCACTGCACTTACCATATTTCATATACAGTCATTTAAAGCAGCACCTGTTTTGTCATAATTCATTAAATATCAAAGAGCCAGAAAGCCAGAGTTTATGACAGATTAAGTGTCTTAGAGACTGCCAAATATAAAGGAAAACGCAACCATGATTGTGTGCTACCTTCAACCAAAAACAATAAGCACCAAAATGAAGTGTTATCATTTCTAGATGCAAAATAAGTACTACTCAAAACAAAGCCCTTCTACAGTTGGGATGATGAATGCTGATAACTAGAAATACAGGAAGACTAGGTTTCCATACATATTTGTAGCCATTTCCTAGTTTATCTTTCCTACGACTGTGGAGATTTAAAAGAGGAAAATAAAGGCAACCAAGGAGTATCTAAGTTTGTATTTTGTCTCCCCAAGAGCAAAGACCAAATCTTATTTATTTTTGTATTTATTCACTCACTCAACAAATCTATATTAAGAACCTAATATACTGAGAGAAGTCTACGTGGTGGACATTTCTGGCATTCAAAAACATCTGATGAATTAATGAATAAATGAACAAAACGAACAAACTAAATCCTAAAATTTAGGAATCCCTAGGAATCCTAAAATTGTCACAATTACCTGAATGCCAACACCCTGCGCAGCAATCACAGGATTCACATGTGCATGCTCTTCCTTCAAAGGAGCTCCCACCAGCTGTCTTTCTAATGGGAAAGCTACCCAAGATCCCACAGCCACACAAGTTGCTGGATGCCAAGCATTCTTGGTGGTTAAGATGGTCATCAGTGGGTGCCATCAATGCTGCCATTAGAGGGCAGCAGAGGATATATTCAGCAGCAGCAAACAGAATTGCAGGCCTTTTAATCAAGACTGGGCAAATTGCACTTCATGAGAGACTGAAATTGATGATGTGAGTGGGCACACTGGAACTCCCCTCTCAATAAATATAAATCAACCAGTTTATTTGGAAAATTCAGTTAAATTCTCCAAGGAGCATTTCTTAACAATCAGTGAAAACCCATTAGAACAGCCTAAGGGTAATTAAATTGTCTCGAATAAGTCTACATCATGTAGACACATAATGGCAATGAACAAAATCAGAATGCAGGCTCCCTGGCCTTGTATTTCCAGAAGAAATACTACAGTTATAACCATCCTTAAGTTGAGATTAGAAATATTTTCAACTGCTGTTACAAAGCAAGAGCAATTTTAGAGATTAAAACATATAGGTACTCAGTGCTATATCACTCTACATATCCATATATAAAATTATACAGAAATAAACATTATTCAACTTTAGGAAAATAAATTGGTGAAGCAGACCAACAGCGGAAATTTTATGTAATTTTTGTGTTACTGCAGGTGCCAGTGTGTGATTACTAATTTGGTTTTAAAACAATATTGACAGTTCTAGAGGAAAGAACAACAATCCTTTGAGTAGACTTAAAATGAAAATTATTTTTAAAAACGGCTTTCACCAAAATACAGATTTATCCAAAAGTGTAACTCCTCTAAATAAATTTGAAAGCTAAAGTATCACTGTATAATAACAGTTTTACCATATGAATAAAGAACTAGCTTATTGAGTAAGAAATGGAGAAAAGAAGAAAAGAGACTCAGATTTTAAGTTTTCTAGAAAAATACTGCTAATCTACCTTGAAAGACAAAATAATCTACATTAAGAAGTCCAGTGGAACATTAAAAGTCCTATACTATATTTAAACTTCAAAAATTCAAAAGTCTACTGCAAATAGTAATGACAGCCCACCACTTAAAAATCCTTTTCAAAAACTACAATATAAGCCACTACCTCTAGAGCATCCTCCTCACTCTGTCCCTTCTCCATTCCTCTAGCAATTCTCCCAAACCCTTAGCAACTGCAAACCTCCATTTTTGAATGTCCAGATTTAACATCCCTTAACTAATTTTCATATTAATACATGAATAAATTTTTTAAAAACCTTTGGCTCTTCTTAATTTACAGATGCATCCTTAGTTTGACTGCTTCTTCACCAAAATAGGAGCGGCAAAAGGAAAAAAGGAACATTGCATTAGAGAAGCAAATCACACTTGTGGAATTCCAGGAGGGTAAAAATATTCCTGGAACCCCCAGCTACAGAGTATCCCCTATGGCTAGGACCTCATTATCTACTGCCAGAGTTCCTTTAGATGAGCTCTCTACCTGTACATTTTCTGCATCTAAGCTTGTGTTGAGCTCCAGAAACTTGAACCACTTCCCTTTCCTTTTCCAAGGCATGCATGTGTCTACTAAGTTCACCTAGCTGAGTGAAGTCTTCTTCCACTACCAGAGGAGGAAGTGGATATCGCCATAATAACTTTACAAATTCCAGCATGTAATTTCCAGATTCCAACCCCCCTTCACCTGCTGTAGGTGTTTCTTCTCCTCTTCAACTCAGAATTTCTCTGGGTCATCACCAAACCCCATTCTTTCCCAATCTTCCTCCTATAAAGAAGTGGTGTTCTCTATCTTTGGTAAAAACACACGTGTTCCATTGAGTTAAGACTAAATGCAATACTCCAGATACACAAGATCTAAATGCATTTGGAACAGAGGTTCAGATGTATTACAGGGCCCCTAATTCCACATAATTGGCATACTGAATTAATTTTTAGTGCCCAAATGTTTATATGTTCAATACCACAAAATACATAAAATAATACTTTTGTTCAAATGAAATAATATACCTACATTATGAATTGAAATTTTGGCACTAAATTTTTTTGTTTGTATAATGTAAATATTTGTTATGTACCAAACACTATGTTGGGGAGGGGAGGAAATGTAAAAATAGTTTTTAAAAAGGTTAAAAAATTTTAAGTTGACTTGAAAAATGGAATATTGCCTTAAAATGGAAATTATTATATTGTTACCAAGGCAGAAAGAAGCCAGTGAGATGTGTGAGTTACTTTCATCAAAGTGAAAGTCCCATTTAAAAAAAAAAACAAAACAAAACAATGGGGCCAGATGTGGGGCTCATGCCTGTAATCCTAGCACTCTGGAAGGCCAAGGCAGATGAATCACCTGAGATCAGGAGTTCAAGACGAGCCTGGCCAACATAGTGAAACCCCATCTCTACTAAAAACAAAAAAATTAGCCAGGTGGTGCATGCCTGTAACCCCAGCTACTCAGGAGGTTGAGGCAGGAGAATTACTTGACTCTAGGAGGCAGAGGCAGAGGTTGCCCGCACCACTGCACTCCAGCCTGGGTGACAGAGTGAGACTCTGTTTCGAAAAAATCATAATAAATAAAAAACACAATGGCCCAGGCATGGTGGCTGATGCCTATAATCTGAGCACTTTGGATGACCAAAGTGAGAGGATTGTTTGAGCCTAGAAGTTTGAGACCAGCTGGCCAACATAGTGTGACCCCATCTCTACAAAAAAAAATACAAAAATTAGCCAAGCATGGTGGTGTGCACCTGTGGTCCCAGCTACTCAGGGGGCTGAGATGAGAGGATCCCTTGAGCCCAGCAGGCCAAGGCTGCAGCGAGCCATGATCGTGCTATTGCACTCCAGCCTGCATGATGAAGCGAGACCCCGTCTCAAAAAAAAAAATAATGTATATTGTACTTTCTGTGGTAAAACTACCAAAATAGAATATTCTGCAAATGTTCAATTTGGTCAACTATTAAACTTGTTCAATTATTAAAATGTCATTTTGGAACAAATATAGGACACATGGAAAATCAAGTATTTATAACGCCCACTTCTTTTCTCTCTCATAAGGACTGTTAGCAGTATTAGCTATCTTTCGCAAACAAAGACTTCCCCCACTAAAGATCTCTCTACCATGGGATTCTGTTGCAAAGAGTTGTTCTCCCTGAAATGCAGTTTAGTGCAGTGGTAAAAATCATGGCTGTGGAACCAGGGTATGACTCCCAGCCAGCCACTTACTAGCTAGGTGGTTTTGGCAATTCCTTTGATTTCTTTTATGAGCAAATCACTGAACCTAACTCACAAGACTGCACCTTAAGTGGGCAAATTTGTATATATAGTTTAGTATGCTCAGGATGATAAGTACTCAATAAATGGCATTTATTACCAGCAGCTAAATCTTCCTTCCTCCACTTATTAGTGGTTTACCAGTTTACTACCATTAAGTTCACTGAGGCCACAGTAAAAGCATTCCCACTAAGGCATTCTTGATCCAGAAAAATAATAGTCCCAGCCTTATCCTGATACTTTTTATATTCCAAGAATATTCTTTCATCCTCATATTAATATTTATATATGATTCTATTAATAACCCAATGTTTTCAGATTGAAAAACTGAGACACAAAGAAGTAATCTGTTCAAGTTAATATAGAAATTAACAGATTTATAAATCATAAGAGATCATTTAGTCTACCCTTTCCACTTCACAGACAAGGAAACTAAGATCTGGAGACACAGATTTCTCATCCTAAGGCCACATAACAAGAAAGTAACCTGTGAAACCTAGGTTTCTGCAACTCTGTCCAGTGCTTCTCTCTACTATAGTACATTATCACACAATAAAATCAAAATTAAAAATACATAAATATCAGATAACTATTATTTTATATGTTTTTTTTAAACAAAAACTATATCCACACAAAAATTTTTACATGAATGTTCACAGCAGCCTTGTTCATAACAGCCAAGAAAAACATGATACATCCATATAGCAGAACACCATTAGGCAATACAAATGAATGAAATGCTGATATATGCTATAATGAGGATAAACTTAGAAAACATGGTAAGTGAAAAAAACCCAGACACAAAAATATACTGTATGATTCATTTTATATAAAAAAATATTAAGAACAGGCAAATCCAAAAAGAAAGAATGTAGTAGGTCAGTGGTTGCCTAGAGCTGAGGTGGATATCGAGAGTGACTGATAATAGACATTAAATTTATTTTTGAGTTGTGCAGTAATGGCTGCACAACTCTGAAATCTAAAAATCGATCAATTTGTATAATTTAAATGGGGGAATTTCATGATATGTAAATTTCACCTCAGTAGAGTCATCAAAAGTAATTTAGAAAATAAACAACTGAATTACCCATTTTGTAAATCAGGAAAATATGGATGAAAATGATGTGTACTTTTAAGTATTAAGAAATAAAAACTAAAAAAAAAGTAAGCAATATTCTCCAGAAAGTCTGTAAAATGAATTGCACATGCTAAGCAATTTATCCCCAAGTTGTACTATAATTAGAATATATTGCTCTGAAAAACTTCAGTTTTGCAAAGACAAATTTCTTCTAACATTGTACATTCTGGATGGCATAAAACAATGAGAATAAAAAACTAAATGGATTAAATGAGAAGGAGCGTATAAGCAGTATTATTGATAATATTTATTATTATTGATAATATGTTCATAGATTGTCCTCTCTGTTACTTTATATTGAAAGGAAGATTTACATTTTATTTTTAATTGCAAGGGAAAATTATAAAGGTCTATGTCTTAGGGTATCTCAGAGTTTCCACAGCAATACATCAATGTCTTTTGGACATCCAAGATTTGATTAAAGGTTAAATTTATTCCTTTCAATGATATTATACCTTTTAAAACAAATCAAATTTGCTTTTGAGAAAAGGATAAATATGCCTATTAAAACAGTATTATTTTGTATTCCCTAAAAATAAACTGTGAAGAGCATGATTAAACACAAATCACTTTGAAACATGACCTAATCTAAAAAATGGGATCTCAAATTAATTGTGTATTTCATCACATCTCCAAATAAAAATAACAATAATGCTAACATTATTGCATGTTTTACAAATAAACACTACCCTAATCACTTTCTCTGCATTGTTTCGTTTATAAATCACAACTATCCTATTTAGTTACTGTCACTAAGCTAAGTCACTTTTATTTAACAGCTAAGGAAACAGCCGCTTAGTGAGATGAAGAGGGTTTAACCTTCCCAAGGTTATGCAGCAAAACTTGCATTTAAACCTAAGGCGAAGTCCAAAGATTCGATATTGTGACGTAAGACACATACTCTGTATTTTGTCTCTGCTCCTGGTTCTTGGCACAAAGCTCGTACAACTCTTGAAATCTCTAAAGTGGTAAGTGTCTTTTGCACGCTAATAAAATGACTGATGGCTGGAGGCTCTTATATAGTCTCAGGATGTGGGCTGGCTGCCAGGGAAATCAACCCTGCGAATAAAGAGCTGGAACCTTCAGTCCTACCTTCCCCCTACCCCAACTAACTCAGAGAAGGGAAGAGGAGCTAAAGGTTATGTTGATCACCAATGGCCAATTATGTAATCAATCATGCTTATATAATGGGAACCTCCACAAAAACCCTAAAAGACTGGAGTCAGGGATCTTCCAGATTGTTGAACACACGGAAGTTTCTGAAGGGTGGAATGTCCACCAGAGGTTATGGAAGCTCTATGCCCCTTTTCCAGACACCTTGCCCTGTGTATCTCCTCCATGTGTCTATTTATCTGTATGCTTTGTAATATCCTCTGTAATAAAAAATGGGTAAATGTCCATGTTTCCTTGAGTTCTGTGAGCCATCCTAGCAAACGAAACCTAAGGAAGGGATCAAAGTAACCCCAACTGATAGCCAGTCAGTAACACAGGTCACAACCTGGGGCTTGCGATCGGTATCTGAAGTAGGAGGGCAGTCATGTGGGACTCACAGTCAACCTGCAGGATATGATGCTGTCTCCAGGAAGACAGTGTTAGAATTGAGGAAAATTATAGGATACCCAGTTGGTGTCAGCTGGCAAATTTATTGGTTGCTAGTGGGGGAAAATTTCCACACATTTTGGTGACCAGAGTGAAGTGTTCTATGTTGACTATTTTAGGAGATGAAAAAAAAAAAAAACTTTAAGGTTTTTTTCCTGTATCTCCTACAAAAGCCCTACTCTTAAGCTCTAAGTTGTATTAATTCTCACACTCGTGGTAATTAACGTAGTAACCTTTATTGTAATATAAATAATAAAAGTCTTGACATCCCTCAGATTCATTTTTTTAAAGATATGATGATGACAAGGTTATATTTTTTAAAAAGAATCCTTTATCTTTTAAATGACATACACTTTAATGAAATATGTCTGGGTATTTTAATCTGTTCGTGCTACTGTAACAAAAAAAAACCTGAGACTGGGTAATTTATAAATAACAGAAATTTACTTCTCACAATTCTGGAGGTTGAGAAGTCCATGATCAAGGCACCAGCAGGTTCAGTGCCTGGTGAAAGCCTATTCCTCATAGATGGTATTGTCTAGGTGTCCATACATGGCAGAAAAATGGGAGGGGAAAAGGGTACAAATGCTGTGTCTTCATGTGAAAGAGCAAGACAGTACTCCCTTTAATCCTCGAGTCCCTTTATAAGGGTGCTAGTCCCAATCATGAGGGCATAGCCCTCCTGATTTAATCACCTCCCAAAGGCTACACCTCTTAATGCAACCACAGTGGGAACTAAGCTTCAACAAGTGCATTTTGGGGGACATTCAGATCATACCATTAAGATTTGCTTCAATCATGGAGAAGGAAGAATATGCATAAAACAGGATTGACCACTTATTGATAATTGTTAAAAATGAATGATGGGTAAACAGTGGTTCCATTTATTATTCCCGATGTTTCTGTATCTTTGAAAAGATTCATAAAAATTTAGGAAAACTAAATCCTTAAACATATCAATAATATATAAGAGGAACATGTAATTCTTAAAATAATTTTTCATTTTAACAATATTTTTATTTCAAAATCTCAAAGGAAGGCAGAAAATAGGCTACACATACATACTCTTAAAATATTCTCATATTCACCAACATATTCTAAAGCCTGGTATGGAGAAAAATATGAGTTATCTGGACCCCATTTAAGACTGCTGAGAAGACAGGAGACCAATTCTGATCACTGCAACATCCATAAGACAGACGCAGGCAGGCATGCAGGCAGAACTCCAACTTCTGCCACTCTGTTGGCAATGGGGACACTTATTCCCTGTCTTGTTAGGCCTTTCTCACTTTTGTGACTGCAGCATTTTCCCAGCAGTCTCCTCACTATCACTATCACCATTATTATACTTTTTGTTAATTGATTAAATTACTATGAAAAACAACAATTTATGTCCACAACATGCACTCACAGTGATCTGTGCACACAAGTGGTTGGTCAAAAAAGCAGGCAGATCTCCAGGTTCACCATCAATAAATGTCATACTGTTTGATCCAGAAAAGAAACACATTCCAAAGATTTTGAGCATGATGTATATTAATACTTAAAAGCATACCCAAATTTAATAACAATCTATTTCACCATATAGTCAATAAAACCAAAATAGTTATTTCTGAAATCTAAAATAGATGTTGGCTATGTCGCTTGAAAGTGTTTATTTGTTTGCCTAAGACAACGCCTGGCAGATGGCCAATGAACAGTAAATATTTGTTGAATAAACTCCCTTCTTATAATGCTGCCAGCTTTCTCACTTAGGTGCCACTTAGCAGAATAGTTAGGAAGCAGGAGAAAAAGTAAGGAAAAAACAAGCTTAGATAATTTTAAACTTGCCAAAGAACTATAAATAGAGCATTATTTACTTTTAACAGAATATTAAACTACATAGTTCAAGGACATTTGCTGAAACATTCCGAGACCTGGCCCATTAGGATCATGAATGAAGAGAGGCACTTTATAAAGCCTTCTTTATGCTGAGTCAACTCCAACTTTTGGCTTCAGAAATGGCTTATCTGACTTTACTACTTTTGCAGCCTGAGTTTTCATTATATACATTTCAACACTTGAAAAAAGTCACTATTTAACATGCAGATGTTTCCATTTTATAAAATTACACCTTAACTTTTATTACAATATTCACTATCACCCCCCTCCTCACTTTCTCACTTTAATATCTACGAAACTTTTCAGTTCCTAGTAGATTCTCAAAATATTTAGATGGCTCCTGACTGCCAATAACCTCTCACTTGGCAGATTATCTGATACTATCCACAAAAGAACCACAGGGAAAATTTTGGGATTCCTCTGGACAGTCAAAAATAAGAGTTTTTGCTAGCAAGTATTTCTAAGAATTGAGGTAATAATAATCATTCTTGCCATCCACTATTACTATACTCGAAAACAGCTATTCGAATACTGTTTTTTGTAAGAAAAAGCACGGCACAAAACCTAATATTTAAAAATGAGAAACTATGGTATCAAGGTTAAAAGAGCTTTCTTAAAAGTGTCACTTCTTTTAGTACAAAGCTTAGGTAGGAGGTCCCAAAGTAGCGCTTCCTGGTTTTCAATGACTTCTACACTGTCTGTGGAGCTCTTGACATCACCAGAAATTTTCTAGGGAAAATGAACAGAGGCAACAGGGTGTCATGATTAAGACTAGCACCAGGCTGAACTGGGATCAAATCTGAACTCTACTGCTTATTAGCTGTGTGACTTTAAGCAAGTTACTTTACCACTCACCCTGGCTTCAGCACCTTAAGGGGACCTGGCTGCCATTTGGTGTGGGGTGATATCAAAATTCTTCCATTAAATCCCCCTTTTAGCTTAAGCCCACTCACATTGGCCTCAATGCTTAAAGAACTAGAAGTGAGACAATCATCCTTCCTGAACAGCCTCCTTATGACCCCTCCCCCTAGGAATCTACCATCTATCAATCACTGAGACAATAATCTGTGTATAGTCCCCAGACCCTCACACTGGGGAAGTACAGTGTAATTTAGTGTGTTACCAGGCAGCCTGTATAACATAACAGACATCAAGTATGTCACAGGTGTGTGTGTGCACGTGCGTCTGTGCACACATGCGTGCATGTGTGTGCTATAGATGAGGACATTCCTCCACATTACACTCGGCCTGAATATTATACCTCTTACCTCGATTACACATTTTACATTTTGGGGGTTTATACATCTCCTTTTTAACAAATACATACATGTGTGTAATGGAGGGTAGGAAGAGCTCCATCTTAGGGTTTGCAAATACAGCGGCAGAAAAGATATCGCAATTATTTTGCCTTAAGACACAAGCCTGTGGTGGGAATAGGGTCTGTCGTTAATGAAGGAAAATACTGTAATCCCAGGGACTCATCCTATATCAGGAAAGCACACAGGCTTCATCTTGAATGCTACCCGAGTCCGCTGGCATTATATAAACACATTAAGAAGTAACCTACTCTGGTTTCAATAGGGAAAAAATTATCAACTGAAACGAAGCTTCATAACTCATGCGTTAATCAAGGTATTAGTGGCCATGTAAATCCAAATCCTCTAATATAACCTTCAAAAGCTAAAAAGACTAACAAGAACAAATAAAACCATATAAATTTTACTAATTTAACACAACTATAAGACAAACTAACTTCAAAATATGTAAAGTAGAAAACATAAACTCCATTCCAGTAGAGATATTACTCAAGCTCTTCCCCTAACCCATTACAGAGAGGACAAATAGACCTAGGGGAAGAATAACTGTATAAATGAATGAATGAATGAATGGGGCTGCAAGGCAAGGGCAGATAGAAAGCCTAAAATTAAACTAAAATAATCCACAGAAAAAGAAAGCCCGGCCTAAGTGAAAAAATCTTGAAAAACAACACTCGTCGATGAGAGAAAATTATAGGGAAGGTATTTAAAAGTGCAGGGAAGATTCAAGGAGGTAGTCTTGATAAGGTAATGAGTCAAATGTATGACGGTAAATGTAATGTGTTAACTTGACTGGGCCATGAGATGCCCAAATATCTGGTTAAACATTATGTCTGGTTATGTCTATTACAGTGTTTCTGAAAAAGATGAGCATCTGAATTTGTGGAATAGGTAAAGCAATTACTTTCCCCAAGGCAGATGAGCATCACTCACCTTGTTAAGGACCCTAAGGGCTCAAACAGAACAAAAGGAGGGAGAAAGGCTGAATTCTCTCTATCTTCCTTATGGTTAGAGCTAATATATCAGCCTTCTCCTATCCTTGTACAGGAACTTACACCATTGTTGCTCCTAGTCCTCAGGCCTTGAGACTGACTGGAACTTCCCGGGTCTCCAGTCTGCAGACAGCAGATGGTGGGACTTCTCAGCCTCCATAATTACATGAGCCAGTTTCTTACAAAAAAATCTCATTCTAGATATAGATATACATATGCATTTACATATATACCTACGTAACTCTCCATCCTTGTTTCTATTTCTCTGGAGAGCCCTGACTAATACAACAAAGAAGGTGGTAAAAGGAAAAGAATGTGTGTTTTTGGAAATTAGATGGTGATGATAAAAGAAACTAAAAAGAAAATTTCAGATTCTGTATGATTCTTACATGCATAAAGAAACTTAAGATTTTCTAAGAACTTATATATACTCAAATACACACACACACATACACACACACACACACACACACACCCCTACTTGAGAGACACAAAATCCTCTCTCCCAAAAGGTGGAAAAAAAGCCATCCAAAAAACAAACCACACTTTGTTACACTGACAGAGTAGGACATTCTTGAATTAGTAATCTCATAAAACCACCTAAAACAACAGTCCTGCTCATAGGCACATAGAGTCAATGAAAAACACCTCCAAAAAAACCAACAACAAAGTAGAAGATTTTAATAAACATTCTAAACTGAATTGTATCTTTTTTTTTTTTTTTTTTTTTTTGAGACAGGGTCCCACTATGTCACCCGGGCTGGAGTGCAGTGGCACAATCTCAGCTCACCACAACCTTCACCTCCTAGGCTCAAGTGATCCTCCCATTTCAGCCTCCCAAGTAGCTGGGACTACAGGCACGTGCCATCATATCTGGCTAATTTTTGCATTTTTTATAGAGAACAAGTTTTGTCATGTTGCCCAGGCTGGTCTCAAACTCCTGGGCTCAAGTGATCTGTCCACCTCAGCCTCCCAAAGTTCTGCAATTACAGGCACAAACCACTGTGCCTGGCCTGAATTGTATCTCTTCAAACATGCATTTAGGAGTATGAAAACCATTGTAAATCAGAAATATTAAACTAAAACTAGAATGGGCAAAAGAAAAAAAAATGAGAGAAAAGGTGAGGACTAAATTCCTGCTCAAAAATAGACTCAACTAAAACCTTAATAAAAGGCACTGAAGAAAACAGGAAAAGAACCAAGAGAATGAAAATGAGATAATGAAGTAAAAAAATAATCACAGGAACAGTTGGTAAAATGGAAGCTAAACAAAGAAGGTATAATTATATGAGTAACTGAAGTCCCTGAAGAAGAAAAATATTATAATATTTAAAACTATAATCCAAAAAATTTTGCAGAAACAAAAAAGATCTGATTCTACAGATTAAAAGAACCCACTAAAGTAGCAAGGAAAATTGACCTGTTAAAATCAACTCTAAGATATATTACAGTAAAACTATTGGACTTTAAAAATATGAGAAGGAAAAGACCCAAGAATTCCAAACAAAATGTTCAAGCAACTTACATGGGCAAGAAAATTAAGACTGGCATCAGACTTCTCAAAACAACAACAAAACATATAGAAGGCAAGGCCACATTATAAAAGGGGAAAGTGTGAACCAAGACTTATTTCCACCCAACTTGTACTACCAACATTAAAGCTACAAGAGAACAATTTTAATATGCAGGAACTTAGGGAAAATTGTGGCCACCATGAGTTCTTCTTAAGAAATCCACTAAAAACTGAGCTATATATAGGTAAACCTCAGCATAAGAACTAGTGGTGAGGATTTAATATATTTAATTGTAGATCTAATAGCAAAACAAAGTTGCAATTAAGGATTAAGGATGAAATAGATATAACGCTACTGAAAAACAGAAAGAGAAAAAAAGAAAAATGTAAAATAAACTTGACAGTTGAAACAGCAATAAATAAAATTGTAGGATACCATTAAAAACTAACATAATAGTATTAACTTAAATAAGTCTCCAAGAAATATGGGACTATGTGAAAAGACCTAATTTACGACTGATAGGTGTACCTGAATGTCATGAAGAGAATAAATACAAGTTGGAAAATATTCTTCAGGATATTATTCAGGAAAAATTTCCTAACTAGTAAGCCAGCACAATACTCAACTCCAGGTAATCCAGAGAATACCACAAAGATATTCCTCAAGTAGAGCAACTCCTAGACACATAATTGCTAGATTCACTAGGGTTGAAATAAAGCAGAAAATTCTAAGGGCAGTTAGAGAGAAAGGTCAGGTTACCCATAAAGGGAAGCCTATCAGACTCACAGCAGAACTCTCAGCAGAAACCCTACAAACTAGAAGAGAGTGGGGGCCAGTATTTAATATCCTCAAAGAAAAGAATTTTCAACCCACAATCTCATATCCTGCTAAACTAAGCTTCATAAGTGAAGGAAAAATAAAATTTTTTGTGAACAAGCAAGCACTCGGAGATTTCATCACCACCAGGCCTGCTTTACAAGAGCTTCTGAAAGAAGCACTACAAACAGAAAGGAACAACCA
>CAUYLG010046250.1:0-103938 GCA_963573385.1 Cacajao melanocephalus
ACTTTTGACATTCTAATTGTTACTTAAGAGGTTCACAAAAGTCAAGATAAGCATTTATTTACACATTGTCTGGGTAGGGTGGAAATTACAAGTCACAGGGGCCAAGATGGCCTGGGTTTGGACTGCTTGCCTGTCACATTAGGGTTACAGAGAGCAGTTTCAACAGAAAGCTGAGGTATGGTTGAGGTATGCAGTTTTATGGGGCTTTTACCATGTCGCAGTGGGCTGCTATGTTAGTTTTGGATATTTACAAAGACCAATGGTCAGAATCACCTGAAAGGCTTCATAAACACAGATTGCTGGGCATCACTTCCAGAGTTCCTGATCCAGTAGGGTGGGTGAGGCCCAAGAATCTGCATTTCTCACAAGTCCTCAGAGAGATCACACTTTGGGACCACACTAATATAAAGCATGGACACCAAAATTATAAAGATTTTTTTTTCATTGAAGACATCTCCAGTGCTGATATGTCAAATAAACATGGATTCTGTACTTTGAATTTCAGACTATATATACAACTTGAGAGAATTAGCTACCAAAAAAATATATATGTTTTCATGGTCAGTTACAGCATGAGAATGTGGTCTTAAAATGCAGCATGTAATACTGCCTTAATTTCTTTTTTTTTTCTTTCAGACAGAGTCTTGCTCTTGTTGCCTGGGCTAGAGTACAATGGCGTGATCTTGGCTCACAGCAACCTCCACCTCTCATGTTCAAGCGATTCTCCTGCCTCAGCCTCTGGAGTAGCTGGGATTACAGGCGCACACCACCACGCCCAGCTGGTTTTTGTATTTTTAGTAGAGACAGGGTTTCACCATGTTGGTCAGGCTGGTCTCGTACTCCTGACCTCAGGTGATCTACCTGCCTTGGGCTCCCAAAGTGCTGGGATTATAGGTATGAGCTACCTCGCCCAGCCACCTCCTTGATTTCATTCTCTGACTGGTGAAGAAAATTTAGTGTGGGAAAAGAGACAAATTTTGATGACCAAATTATTTTCATTACAGATTTTCCTCTTAATGAGTTATGATATGTGATCACCTCAGCGCTAGATATTCTGCCATTTTTAACCTGAAGTGATTAACTGAGGATATACATGAGTTTGAATATATCATTGAGATACTCTAATTGACCAACCCATGGAAGTCATAGAAATGGTTTTATCTTGTTCCTCATTTCAAAACTGCATGTCAATGTCATTTCCCTCAATAGCCAGCATGTTTCAGCATGGAAGAGCAGGATCTTCCTGTTTCTTTATGTAGCATGTTGTTAGATACATTTAGTAGTTTCAACTTTATTATATTTACAACTTTCACATTCATTTCTGAATCAATTCCTAAAGGCGTACTGTTGGCCACTGTCTTAGACCATATGTGCTACCATAACAAAATACTTGGAACTGGGTAATTTATAAAGAACAGAAATTTATTGCTCGCAGTTCTGTGGGCTATTAGGTCTAAGATTAAGGTGCCGGCAGATTTGATGTCTGGTGAGGATCTAGTTTCTGTTTCCAACATGGGACCTTGTTGCTGTTCCACATGGCAGAACGGCAAAAGGAACTAGGGGCCAAGTGCGGTGGCTCATGCCTATAATCCCAGCACTTTGGGAGGCCAAGGCAGACCAGTCTGGTGAACAGGGCAAAACCCCATCTCTACTAAAAATAAAAAATTAGCTGGGCATGGTGTCTAGTGCCTGTAATCCCAGCTACTTGGGGGGCTGAGGCAGGAGAATCGCTTGAACCCAGGAGGCGGAGGTTGAAGTGAGCTGAGATTAAGCCACTGCACTCCAGCTTGGGCAACAGAAAGAGACTCCATCAGAAAAAAACAAAAAACCCCACAAGAACAGAACAAAACAAACAGTAAAGGACTAGGGAAGCTCCCTTCAACCTCTTTTGTTTATTCATTTGTTTGTTTGTTTGTTTGTTTTGAGATGGAGTCTTGCTCTGTCACCCAGGCTGGAATGCAATGGAATGATCTTGGCTCACTACAACCTCCTCTTCCCAGGTTCAAGTGATTCTCTTTCCTCAGCCTCCTCAGTAGTAGAGACAGGGTTTCATCATGTTAGCCAAACTGGTCTCAAACTCCTGACATCAGGTGATCTGCCCGCCTCAGCCTCCCAAAGTGCTGGAATTACAGGCGTGAGCCAGCACACCCAGTTCAATCTCTTTTATAACCACACTAACCCCATTCGTGATGATGGAGAGCTCATGACTTAATCACTTCCCAAAAGGGTGCCACCTCTTAATTCTATCACATTGGGTATTAGATTCCAAGGTATGAATTTTGGAGGGACACATACATTAAAACTGTAGCAACCACCTGGGTTCTGTGAATAAAGTGGTGTTTGGATGGGCTCCCGAGAGCAATTTCTTTTATTCATTTCATGTAGCAATTAATATGTTTTAATTATTATTATGAGCTCTTGTGCAATACCAAGACTTATACCTTTTTTAGTTTGTTTGGAATAAGGAAAACAACTTTGAATGGTGATTCTAACTAAAGTTTCTGTCTGTTCTCTGATGAAAGATTAAAAAGGTCATTTTGTACCAGAGAGCATAATATTGTGGTTCTTTTGGAAAAACCAGTTGATTTATGAGATAGGTCAATGGGCTTTGTTGGAAATTATGCAATGGTTTAATAGCTTTAAGGCACCATTTGAGAAATTGAGATTTTGCCTGTACGCAGTCTTAAAATTAAACTAGGAACATTATTTAAATTGACATTTATAGATGGGGAAGCATTCTGGATGTTTTAGGGGTTTGTTTTGTTGTTTTTGTAGAGATAGGGTCTCACTATGTTGCCCAGGCTGGTCTCAAACTCCTGGGCTCAAGGCATCCTCCTGCTTCAACCTCCGCAACTGCTAGGATTACAGGTGTGAGCTACCGTGCCTGCCTAGGAAAACACTCTGGAAAGTTGTTTTTGTTTGTTTGTTTCGTTTTGTTTTTTTCCAGACCAAGCCTCACTCTGTCACCCAGGCCGGAGTGCAGTGGTGCGATCTCGGCTCACTGCAGCCTCCGCCTCCTGGGGTTCAAGCAAATCTTGTGCCTCAGCCTACTGAGTAGCTGGGATTACAGGTCCCTGCCACCACGCCCAGCTAATTTTTGTATTTTTAGTAGAGACAGGGATTTGCTATGTTTACCAGGTTGGTCTCAAACTCCTGACCTCAGGTGATCTGCCTGCTTCGGCCTCCCAAAGTGCTGGGATTACAGGCTTGAGCCACGGTGCCTAGCCGGCATTCTGGAAAGTTTTGTCTAGAATTTCCATTTCCCACCTCTCCATCAATACTTAGTGTTATATAACACATGCCCATCTGATTGATGTGGAATGGTATCTCTGTGTGTGTGTGTGTGTGTGTGCACATGTGTGTGTTGTTACTGTATTTTTTTTTTTTTTTGCTGTTGTTTCTTTGGGGTTTTTTTGTTTTGTTTTGTTTTGTTTTGTTTTGTTTGAGATGGAGTTTCACTCTTGTTGCCCGGGCTGGAGTGCGATGGCATGATCTCGGCTCATCACAACCTCCGCCTCCAGGTTCAAGCATTTCTTCTGCCTCAGTCTGCCCAGTAGCTGGGATTACAGGCATGCCCCACAGTGCCCAGCTAATTTGTATTTTTTTTAGTAGAGATGGGGTTTCTCCATGTTGGTCAGGCTGGTCTTAAACTTCCAACCTCAAGTAATTCGCCCGCCGTGGCCTCCCAAAGTGATAGGATTACAGGTGTGAGCCACCACCCCCGGCCATGTTGTTGTTGTTTTAAATAAGTAGTTTTTTTTGCAAGGACCATACAAACTTGCATGCTACAGCAATGGTTTGCTATTAAGTTGTAGAAGGCAGGGCGCAGTAGCTCAGGCCTGTAATCTCAGTACTTTGGGAGGCCGAGTTGGGTGGATCACCTGAGGTCGGGAGTTTTCAAGACCAGCCTGACCAACATGGAGAAACCCCATCTCTACTAAAAATACAAAAAATTAGCCGGGCATGGTGGCGCATGCCTATAGTCCCAGCTACTTGGGAAGCTGAAGCAGGAGAATCACTTGAACCCTGGAGGCAGAGGTTGCAGTGAGCCAAGATAGAGCCACTGCATTCCAGCCTGGGCAACAAGAGTGAAAAACAGTCTCAAAAAAAAAAAAAATCAGATTCCTGTATGTGACTTTCCTTCACTGGCAGGCAGTATTTGTAAAAAAAAAAAAAGAAAAAAGAATTAAAAAATATAAAAAGTTACGCCGGGCGCGGTTGCTCATGCCTATAATCCCAGCACTTTGGGAGGCAGAGGCTGGTGGATCACGAGATCAAGAGATCGAGACCATCCTGGTTAACATGGTGAGACCCTGTCTCTACCAAAAACACAAAAATTAGCCGGGTGTGGTGGCAGGTACCTGTGGTCTCAGCTACTCAGGAGGCTGAGGTGGAAGAATCTCTTGAACCCAGGAGGCGGAGGTTGCAGTGAGCCGAGATTGCACCACTGCACTCCAGCCTGGCGACAGAGCAAGACTCTGTCTCAAAATACATATATATATCCGTATATATATACACATATATATAAAGTTGTAGAATTCATGTGGTTTTAAAATACACTTTCCCAAATGCTAATGATGGTGAGCATTTTCCACATCTATACTGTCCATTCGAGTTTTCCCTCCTGACAATTGCCTGTTATTATTATTTGCTCATCTTTTGTCTTTTTTGTCATTGCTTATCAATATAAATATTCTGGATATTAATCCTTTATAAGATGTATTGCAACACTTTCCTCAAATCCGTGGTTTGTCTTTTAATTTCATATTTGATTCTCTCTATTGAGGCGAATTTTAAACATGTCAACTTTCTGATTATTTTTCTTTGTATTTTGTGCCTTCTTTAAGGTTTTGAGATCGTTTCCTGCCTACATGTCATAAAGATATGCTTCTATATTTTCTTTTTCTTTTTCTTTTTTTTTTTTTTTTTTTGAGACGGAGTCTCACTCTGTTGTCTCAGTGCAGTGGCGTGATCTTGGCTCACTGCAACCTCCACCTCCCAGGTTCAAGTGATTCTCCTGCCTCAGCCTCCCAAGTAGAGTAGCTGGGACTACAGGCACGCACAACCATGCCCAGCTAATTTTTGTATTTTTAGTATTTTTAGTAGAGACGAAGTTTCACCATTTTGGCCAGGCTGGTCTCGAACTCCTGACCTTAAGTGATCCGCCCACGTTGGCCTCCCAAAGTGCTGGGATGAAGTGTGTGAGCTACTGCTCCCAGCCAATTTTCCTCTAAACATTTTAAAAGACAAACTGCTCATTTAGCTGTAGTAACTACCTGAATATATATTTTATATAAGGTTTGAGATCAGAATCTCACATAGAGATACAGGGAGCTAATAAAGATAGTAAATATTTATTGTGTGTACTGCGTACCACTCTCTGTTCAAAATGATTTATGTTTTGTTTCTTTTTTTTTTGAGATGGAGTCTTGCTCTGTCACCCAGTCTTGAGTGCTGCAGTGCGATCTAGGCTCACTGCAACCTCTGCCTCATACCTTCAAGCGATTCTCCCGCCTCAGCCTTCCAAGTAGCTGGAACTACAGGTGTGTACCACCACACCCGGCTAATTTTTGTAGTTTTAGTAAAGATAATGATTTACCTTTATTAGCCCATTACATTATCACAACTTCATGAGAAAATAATAACATTAGCCTCACTTATAGGTTAAAAAAAAAGAGAGAGAAATAGGCCCAGTACAGAGGCTCAGACCTGTAATCCCAGTGCTTTGGGAGGCCACGGTGGGCGACTGCTTGAGGCCAGGAGTTCTAGAACAGACTAGCAAACATGGTGAAACCCTGTCTCTACCAAAAATACAAAAATTAGCTAGGCATGGTGGCGCATGCCTGTAATCCCACCTACTTGGGAGGTTGAGGCATGAGAATCACTTGAAGCCTGAGGCGGGGTTATAGCTAGCCGAGATTGTGCCACTGCATTCCAGCCTGAGTGACAAAAGAGACCCTGTCTCATAAACAACAACACACATACTCACAAAAAAAAACAGAGGCACAAATACGTTAAGTAACATGCCTGAAGTCATGCAGCTGTTAAGCAGCAGAGTCAGCTGTCGGTCTTTGGTAGATTTGTTCTAAAGCCCATGACCTCAACCTCTGGAATATTTTTCTTTCATTTGTCCATCACATATACTAAATAGACCAGTTGTTCGTAAGATTACTTTTATGATATGTTAAGTTCCTGCATATGTAAGGACTGCAACCAGACTGTTTTTTTAAAGTACGATATTCAAAACTATTTTTCTTTTCTTTTCTTTTTTCTTTTTTTAAACAGAGTCTCGCTCTGTTGTCAGGCTAGAGTTCAGTGGCACCATCTTGGCTCACTGCAACTTCTGCTTCCCAGGTTCAAGCGATTCCCCTGCCTCAGCCTCCCAAGTAGCTGGGACTACAGGGTTGCGCCACCACGCCTGGCTAATTTTTTTTTTTTTTTTTTTTTTTGGTAGAGATGGGGTTTCACCATGTTGGCCAGGATGGTCTCACTCTCCTAACCTCATGATCCACCCACCTCAGCCTGCCAAAGTACTGGATTACAGGTGTGAGCCACCGTGCCTGGCTGTCCAAACTATTTGTCTAACCCCTGTTTTCATTCCACGCTGTTTTAATTACTCCAAGTTTTAATAAAAGGTTCTATGTCTATTAGGTTAAGTCCCTTATTCTAATTTTTCTTCTTTAAATTTATCTTGATTTTTACTTTGTCCTTCCCATGTGAATTTTAAGGTCAACATACAGAGTTAAAGAAAAAATGCTGTTGGGTGCAGTGGCTCACGCCTGCAATCCCAGCACTTTGGGTGGCTAAGGCAGGTGGATCACCTTAGGTCAGGAGTTCAAGACTAGCCTGACCAACATGGAGAAACCCTGTCTCTACTAAAAATACAAAATTAGCCACGTATGGTGGCACGCGCCTGTAATTCTGGTTACTCGGGAGGCAGGAGAATCACTTGAACCCAGGAGGCAGAGGTTGCGGTGAACTGAGATTGTGCCATTGCACTCCAGCCTAGGCAACAAGAGCAAAACTTCATCTAAAAAAAAAAATTATTACCAAGTTAGTAATACACAGGGTTCTAAATATAAAAGTTTCCTAATATGGGTGAATAGGAACAGCTCTGGAGTGCAGTTCTCAGAGAAAATAGTGCAGAGGGTGAGTGCTTACCGCATTTCCAAACAAGTTTTCACTGCCCACAGACCAGGAGATTCCAGGGCCAAAAAGCACCATGAGTTTTCAGCGCTGCGGTTTCAGCCAGTGCCAGGTAGGTACACAGAAATTCACACCAGTCTGGGCAGCTGTTTCGATTGGCTCCTGGAATGCCTAGGAGACAGAGCCGCCCATTCAACTGAAAGGGAGGGAGCTGAGACAGAGAGCCAGGCGATCTGGCTCGGCAGATACTACCTCCACAAAACAAGCAATCTGAAATGCTCTGGATTGAGAGTTTCGCAGCAAGAGCAGCTGGACCCAGGATGGTCCAGCTCAGTGGAAGGGAAGGGCGTCTGCCACTACCAAGGCAGTTCACACAGCAGCTGGGCAGAGCCTGCAGCAGCTCAGCAACACCTCTGCTGGCAGACTGTGACTAGACCACTCCGTGCAGGGCAGGGCATCTATGAAAAAAGGCAGCACCTTCCTAGGACAGACCACCTGGGAAAAGAGGCAGTTATGAGTTCCACTGCAGCAGACTTAAAAGTACCTGTCTAGCAGCTCTGCACAGAACAACGGAGCTCCCAGCACAGCACTTGAGCTCCTATAAGGGACAGACTGTTTTCTCAAGCAACTCCCCAATTCCCATAGACCCAAAGAGACACCTGGAGTTTTTTGAAAAGATCAACAAAATAGACTGCTAGCCAGATTAACAAAAAAGAAAAGGGAGATAATCAAATAGATGCAATAAAAAACGATAAAGGGGATATCACCACTGACTCCACAGAAATAAACTACAATCAGAGATTACTGCAAACAGCTCTATGCACATAAAACAGTAAACCTGGAAGAAATGGATAAATTCCTGGACACTTGCACCCTCCCAAGCCTAAACTAGGAAGAAGTTGAAACCTTGAACAGACCAATAACAAGAGCTGAAGTTGAGGCGGCAATTAATAGCCTACCAACCAAAGAAAGCCCAGGTCCAGATGGGTTCACAGCTGAATTCTACCAGATGTACAAAGAGAAGCTGGTACCATTCCTTCAGAAACTATTCCAAACAATCCAAAAAAAGGGAATCCTTCCCAAATCATTTTATGAGACCAACATCATCCTGATACCAAAGCCAGGCAGAGACTCAACAAAAAAAGAAAACTTCAGGCCAATATCCATGATGAACATAGATGCAAACATCTTCAATAAAATACTGGCAAACTGATTGCAACAGCATATCAAAAAGATTATCCATCATGATCAAGTAGGCTTCATTCCTGGGATGCAAGGCTGGTTCAACATACACAAATCTATAAATGTAATCCACCACATAAACAGAACCAAAGACAAAAACCACATGATTATCACAGTAGATACAGAGAAGGCCTTCAACAAAATTCAACAGCACTTTATGCTAAAAACTCTTAATAAACTAGGTATCAAAGGAGCATATCTCAAAATAATAAATGCTATTTACAACAAACCTACAGCCAATATCATACTGAATGGGAAAAAACTGGAAGCATTCCCTTTGAAATCTAGCACTAGACAAGGATGCCCTCTCTCACCACTCCTATTCAGTATAGTATTGGAAGTTCTAGCCAGAGCAATTAGGCAAGAAAATAATAATAAAGGGTATTCAGTTAGGAATTCCTCAAGGACCTAGAAACAGAAATTCCATTTGACCCAGCAATCCCATTACTGGGTATATACCCAAAGGATTATAAAAATCATTCTATTATAAGGACATATGCACACATATATTCATAGTGGCACTGTTTACAATAGCAAAGACCTGGAACCAACCCAAATGCCCATCGATAATAGACTGGACAAGGAAAATGTGGCACATATACACCATGGAACACTATGCAGCCATTAAAAAAATGATGAGTTTGTGTCCTTTGTCGGGACATGGATGAATCTGGAAACCATCATTCTCAGCAAACTGACACAAGAACAGAAAATCAAACACCATATGTTCTCACTCATAGGTGGGTGTTGAATAATGAGAACACATGGACACAGGGAGGGGAGCATCACACACTGAGGTCTGTTGTAGGGGGGCCAAGGGAGGGACAGCGGGGGTGAGTGGGAGGTCAGGGAGGGACAACATGGGGAGAAATTCCAGATGTAGGTGATGGGGGGATGGAGGCAGCAAACCACATTGCCATGTGTGTACCTATGCAACAATCCTGCATGATCTGCACATGTACCCCAGAACCTAAAGTACAATTTAAAAAAAAAAGTTTCCTTCCCATGCAGTGTCCCTACAATTTTAGTATATAACATCCTCCTTTTCTGCTAGATAGCAACATAATGCCCAGATTCCATAATTTTCAATTCCTTTCAAAAAGAATAGTTTCATTTTCATATTTAACAGTTTTTAAAGGTGGTAATCTCAAACTCCATTTAATTCTATCTTCCTTATTCTCCTATATAGATTTGTTTGACTCTGCAGCTTGAAATCTGCGTATGTGGACCGGGTGCAGTGGCTCACGCCTGTAATCCCAGCACTTTGGGAGGCTAAAGTGGGTGAATCACCTGAGGTCAGTAGTCCGAGACCAGCCTGGCCAACATAGTGAAACCCTGTCTCTACTAAAATTACAAAAATTTGCTATGTGTGGTGGCGTGTGCCTGTAATCCCAGCTACTTGGGAGGCTGAGGCAGGAGAATCACTTGAACCTGGGAGGTGGAGGTTACAGTGAGCTAAGATCTCACCATTGCACTCTAGTCTGGGTGACAAGAGCGAAACGCCATCTCAAAAAAAAAATCTGTATGTGTGGAGACGCTAGCAGGAGGGCATGGAAATAGCAACATCTTTTCTTTTATACCTTCCCCTCTCGCCGCCTCAGCGCATTGAATGCTTCATAATAGGCAGAAAGGAAGGGACAATGGGTGGATTTCTCTTTACTCAACTGGACGAGGCTGAAATCCTCTCCTTAGTTGATGATAACTACTCTTCTATTTCATTTTTTCTTTTCTTTTGAATTGACAGGGTTTCTCTATGTTGCCCAGGCTGACCTTGAACTTCTAGGCTCAAGCGATCCTCCTGCCTCAGCCTTCTGAATAACTGGAATGACACATGTGTGCCTTTGTACCTGGCTTTCCATTTCATTGTTTTTTAGATGGAGTTTTGCTTTTGTTGCCCAGGCTGGAGTGCAGTGGCACAATCTTGGCTCACTGCAACCTCCACCTCCCGGATTCAAGTGATTCTCTTGCCTCAGCCTCCCAAATAGCTGGGATTACAGGGACCCAGCACCACACCCGAGTAATTTTTGTATTTTTAGTAGAGATGGGGTTTCACCATTTTGGCCAGGCTGGTCTCGAACTGCTGACCTCAGGTGATCTGCCTGCCTCAGCCTCCGAAAGTCCTGGGATTACAGGCATGAGCCACCATGCCCTGCCTTTTTTTTTTTTTTTTTTTTTTTGAGACAGGGTCTTACTCTGTTGCCCAAGCTGGAGTGCAGTGGTGCAATCTAGGCTTACTGCAGCCTCCACCTCCTGGGTTCAAGCAATTCTTGTGCCTCAGCCTCCCAAGTATCTGGGATTACAGGCATGCACCAACATGCCTAGCTAATTTTTATATTTTTAGTAGAGATGGGGTTTTACCATGTTGCCCAGGCTGGTCTTGAACCCCCGATCTCAGGCGATCTGCCTGCCTCAGCCTCCCAAAGTGCTGAGATTACAGGTGTGAGCCACTGAGCCTGGCTACATTTCATTTTCTATGTGCACCAAGAGAACAGGAAACATGCCACCTCACTTCATTCAGTTCACCAAGTATTGGTGACCCCTGACCTGATTTGGTGATATCTTCAGGGTGATCCCCAGTGAGTGGCATTCAGTTCAATCCCTGGGAGGTTCTTGTCTCTGTGCTTCCCAATCTGCAGCAATCTGGTTCTTGGTGGTCTCCTATCTATCTCATTCAAAATTCATGACAATCTCTCAGGCTAATGGGCATTTCCTGGAGGCACTGACTGTCTGGGGACTTGAATGAGGTGGGGGCAAGGTCACGATCCTGGCTCTCTCTCTTTCTGGCAGTCCTCCCACATACCATCTCTTTCATATTTTATTTTCCCTTGCTCAGGAAGCAAAGGAGAAGAGCAGGTCACTCACTGTATAAACTGACATCCAGATGACGAATACAATTCCAGTCTGAAAAGGTTTTGCAACTAGTCTTGGCATGGCTCACTGCAACCTCCACCTCCCACGTTCAAGAAATTCTCCTGCCTCAGCCTCCCAAGTAGCTGGGATTACAGGCACCCACCACAATGCCCGGCTAACTTTTGTACTTTTAGTAGAGACAGGGTTTCACCATGTTAGCCAGGCTTGTCTTGAATTCCTGGCCTAGTGATGTACCCACTTCTGCCTCCCAAAGTTCTGGGACTACAGGTGCATGCCACCACACCTAGGTAATTTTTGTATTTTTGGTAGAGACGGGGTTTCACCATGTTAGCCGGGATGGTCTTGATCTCTTGACCTCATGATCTGTGCACCTTGGCCTCTTAAAGTGCTGAGATTACAGGCGTGAGCCACTGTACCCAGCCCCCATATATATTCTTAATATTGTATATGGAGAGTTATACTTTTTATATATAATAATGAATTTGTTTTAACCTTTCACATTTTTTATTTTTTGTTAGAGATGGAGTTTCACCATGTTGGTCAGGCTGGTCTGAAACTCCTGACCTTGTGATCCACCTGCCTTGGCCTCCCAAAGCTCTGGGATTACAGGTGTGAGCCACCGTGCCTGGCCCCTTTTAAATTTTTATACTTTTTTTTCTTGACTTCTCGCATAGGCTAGGATCTTCAGTTTCATGTTGAATAGAAGCAGTGATAGCAAACATCCTTTTCTCATTCCAGGCATTTATAAGAATATATCTACTATTTCACTATGAAGTATGATAGTTGCTGTAGGTTTTTGAAGATTACTATTATCAGGTTAAGAAACAGATTTTTAGTTAACTAAGATTTTTTTTTTGGTTAATCTTGAAGAAATATCAAAATTTGTTAATGCCCTTCATATATCAATTAAAATGAGTTTTTGTCCTTTGATTTGTTAGTGCAGTATATTATATTAATAGATTCTCTCATCTTAAACCATCTCGACATCCCTGGGATAGCTTCTACTTAGTCACATATTGCTGGATTCTATTTGCAGATGTTTTATTTAGGATGTTTGTCTCTATGTGTATAACAAATAATGAGCTATAATCTTTTTTCATGACTTCCTTCTCAAGTTTTGATATCAAAATTACACATTAAGTATTATAATAAGAATGAGTAAATTTTCTATTTCTCTAGTATTTGGAAACTACTAGAGTTTGTAGATAATAAGAATTATCACATATTTGAGGCTTCATAAAACTCATCTGTAAAATTTTCTGGTCTTGATGCTTTCCCTGGGTATATTCTCAAATGTTAAGCTTGCTACTTTAACAATTACAAGTTTGTTTAATCAGGTTGAATGAGTTTATTTATTTATTTTTTTTTTGAGATGGAGTCTCATTCTGTCACCCAGGCTGGAGTGCAGCAGCATAATCTCTGCTCACTGCAACCTCTACCTCCCGGGTTCAAGCAATTCTCCTGCCTCAGCCTCCCAAGTATCTGGGACTACAGATGCATGCCACCACGCCCTCCTAATTTTTGTATTTTTAGTAGAGATGGGGGTTTCACCGTGTTAGCCAGGATGGTCTCAATCTCCTGACTTTGTGATCTCCCCTTCTTGGCTTCCCAAAGTGCTGGGATAATAGGCATGAGCCACCTTGCCCCCAGCCGAGTGAGTTTATTAACTTGTATTATTCTAGAAAGTTAATCATTTGGCCTAAGTAATTGAATGTAATGGCATCAGTTGTCCATAGTTTTATCTTTTGAATTTTTAAGACTCTCCATGCTATATTCTGTTTTTCCTTCCTAATATTATTTACTTCTGCCTTTTTTTTTTACATAATAATTTATTTATTGACAGCCTCCTCTCCCCACCCTTGCAGTCTGTAGGTCACTTTTTCCGCTTGTAGATTTTGCATGCAAGCCCCAGAAAGATAGCTGGGGGCAGGGGCACTGCGTACTGTTCAATGAGACCCATAATGTGGTTGTAACTGTCTTCCTCATACTCCAAGAACACGGCCGGCAGATCCAGCTCCTCATATAATGCCTTCACTAGGGCCACCTTCTCAGCCTCCTTCAGCCCGTAATTTTCCTTAAGGATCTGGTGCTGTTCCGGAGTGGACCGTTGCAGACACTGGACCACCAGCTAGCTACATTTGTTGTCCTGGATGTCAGTGCCAACTTTGCCAGTCACACTGGGGTCCCCAAAGGTAATCATCCTGAATCTGAAAGAACTCTCCCATCTCCAGCAGGATCTTCTTGGCATTGGCATGCTCCTTCTCGCCATCAATTCCTGCCATGTACATGGCTGCAGCTACAGGAAGGTAGAAGGAGTAGAAAGCCGTCTTGTACTTGACATTATATTTGTACATCTTTTCAGTGAATCTGCCAAGATCCACATTGCCCTGGGGGGCTGTGATGAGGTCCAGGGTCTGCCCAATCTCAGTCTGATAGGAACTCTGCAGGAAGAGTTTGATCAGGTTCAGGTAATAGGGCTGCTCCCGGCAGTAGAGCTTCAGCAGGCGGTAGATACATGCTTCCAGAAGAATAGCATCATTGATGGCATCCAAACCCACGCCTGGCTTCTGATACCAGCAGATCTGTCCCCGGCGGGTGAGGGATGAATCCATGATGTCATCTGCCACTAGGAAGAAAGCTTGCAGCAGTTCCACACACAGCCCACAGTCAGGGCCCGCTGGAGACGATCAGCATCCTGTTTCCTTGGCTCCGCCAGCTCCCGGAACGCTACTAGCACCGTCAAACCCCGGTGATACTTGCCTCCAATGGCGTTGTACTCCAGGACCTCCTTGAGCCGGGCAATAGCATCTCCTGTCTCTGGGTGCCCCATCTCATCCTCAGTCAGCACCCTAACGATCTGGGAGAAGTGCTGAACGAAATCCTGCTTTTCTTGGGCATAAACATCTGATTTCTGGTCTCCACTCATTCTGAGGGAGGAGCAAAGGGCTCTGTTCCTGGATGCGGGTTCCTGCTCCACTTCTGCCTTTACTCTTATTTTCCTTTGAAAAATTTCACCAGATGAGGTTTTTTGTTTTTTGTTTGTTTGTTTGTTTTTGAGACAGAGTCTCCCTCTGTGGCCCAGGCTGGAGGGCAGTGGTGAAATCTCGGCTCACTGCAACCTCTGCCTCTTATTAATTACAGGTTATTCATGGCCATTCTCTCTGAAGTCAATTAATTGCTTGTAGAAAGCTTCAAAGTGAGCTAGAGATGCGTCATTCTTTGCTTAGAGGAAGGATTCCATTATTGGCATGTTGGAGTTAGAAAGGCGCTGGTCTAGATGAAGACAGGAAAATTCAGATACATATTTACAATATTTCTTGTTCCCCCAGACCAAATTAACATTCCACTGGAGCTAAGAATAGAGAGGAAAGACCACACAGGAAGACATGAGCAGAGAAGGAGCATCGGTGTTGGTCGGGAACAGGGAAGCCTCGTGTCAGTGGAGGTCAGCTCACAGAGGCTGTCCAGTCTCCACGAACGAGAGGGCGGTTCACTGCTCTGCTGAGGTGCCTTGTTGATTATCCTTGTCTGGCGACTCTCCCCTATCCCATTCACCGAGCAGTTAGCATACCACACATTGCTTGTCTATCAGAAACACAACTTTCTTTCCCAGTAAAGCTTTTTCCACTTCCCTAACCAGCAGCTCTGCACGCTAGCTGACCCTTACCTAGCCTGATAGTTATCACCTGAGCAAGACTGGGCCAGACAGAAGCTGGGTGCCATCTCCCACTGAGCAGCATTATAGGGGAAGACACCTTCCATTGCAATCACAACTGGGGTTGGGCCATCAGTAGAAAGCAGAACATAAGGGCAGGAAAGGGTGGAGGAGGGCCACATTTACTTCTCACCCCACATTTCGCAAAACACTGCCAATCTCTGCAAACTCTACCTTAGAAATTCCACCCAGGACCCTGGCCTCCAGGTAAGGATAGGAGCGGCCAGTCCCAGATACTGCCTCATCCATCTGCACACTGGTGAGGGAAACTGTCTTTTTACTAAATGAATATTTTATATCAATAGTTTTATTCTTATTATTCAGTTTTTTTAAAAATTCATTTCATTTCTTTACCTAAAAAAAAAAAATGAAATATTTCAAGTATGTGACCACCAAAGTTGGCGGAAAATATTTCTTATTCTTCCATTTTTAGCATTATATGTTAGATAAGATTACAACCAGCTCAAGTCCAAATGTGATTTAGAACATTTTTAATTCCAAAGAATGATGAAGTATGAAGTAATTTGTTTTGGGCTAACAAACTAGTTTCAGCCGAATTAATTGTAAGATTTTCTTTTAATTACCCAAATATGTTTTTTTTAAAAATAACAAACTGTAGAAACTCACATATTTGTAAGAACTTGACAAATTCCTCATTGTCTGCTAGATATCCAAGCTCTGGCAGTTCCAAGCATTGTAATCTTAGATCTAATGCTTTTCATGTGGAGCATTAATTTCTGAGGTCACAAGTGCTTACCTAAGCCAAACTTAGACAATAGGGCAACAATTTAGTGCTTTGAAACATCCGATAAATTTTTTTAAACATCATTAACACTTGCTTTAATGTTAATCTTTTTTCAAACTCTTAAAGACTAAAAAGTGAATTATAATTTTATATTTTAAGGCTTAGTCTTTGTGATGATAAAAGTAATTTCCTGGCTGGGTGTGGTGGCTCATGCCTGTAATCCCAACACTTTGGGAGGCCAAGGCAGGTAGATCACCTGAGGTCAGGAATTCGAGACCAGCCTGGTCAACACGGTGAAAACCCACCTCTACTAAAACTACAAAAATTAGCTGGGCGTGGAGGCACATGCCTGTAATCCCAGCTACTTGGGAGAATAGCTTGAACCTGGGAGATGGAGGTTCCAGTGAGCCAAGATCATGCCATTGCACTCCAGAGTGAAACTCCATCTCAAAATAAAAAAAAAGTAATTGCCCTGACAGTCTTCAAAAAATGTATTTAAACTCAATACTATATTTTCATCATATTCCATCAAGTCTTCGGAATTCAAAGGGTAAAGATACTCTGAAATTGAATCTAAGTTTTATGTGAAAATCAAAAATGCCTATAATCTTTATGCTGCTTCCACATTTGCAGAACAAAGCATATTTATTAAAACTTTAGAGAAGCAGGCACACCCTCTGACATCTTAAGATACTTAATCATTCCTTTATAAAAAGATACAATGTGTGACTGAAAAGATTAGATTGTCTTGAATCGAAATTCGGATTTATTAATATTGAATGAACTATTCCTTAAGGGCATTTGAGTCTCACTAGCGCATAGCAGCTGCCCTGAGCAAAGCAAAAGCCAGGTTTAGCAATACCTCATGTGAAAATAATTTAGGGAATGTAGCCAGCAGTTCTATCAGTATACACCCATTTTGAGATCTCCACCAAAAAAGAAAGAAAAGAGAAAAGAAAAGAAAGGCCAATATAATATTGGTCAGTATTAACAGAAAAATATACATGATAGTCACTCTCTCCCTACTGAGAAGCATGATATTTAATTCTGGGTGTGGTTAACTATTTTTTAAAAGATATAACTTCAGGCCAGGCACAGTGGCTCCTGTCTGTAACCCCAGCACTCTCGGAGGTTGAGGAGGGTACATTGCTTTGAGCCCAGGAGTTTGAGACCAGCCTGGGCAACATGGCGAAACCCCTGTCTACAAAAATACAAAAACTTAGCCAGCATTGGTGGCTCACACCTCTAGTCTCAGCTACTTGGGAGGCTGAGGCTGGAGAATCGCTTGAGCCCAGGAGGCGGAGATTGCAGTGAGCTGAGATTACACCACTGCAGTCTAGCCCGGGCAACACAGTGAGACCCTGTCTCAAAAAACAAAAACAAAAACCTCCCAAAAACACAACTTTAAAATGCTCATGGAGAGAAATCAGGAGAGTGAAGGGCCTTGACACATGTCAAGCAAGGAACAGTTGAAGAAACTAACCTGAAGAGCTTTGAAAGAGACATCTCAGTTATGCTGGCTGCCTTTCCATTTGTAAACGGTATTCTGTGGAAAACAGACTAGACTTAGCCTGTATTGCCTCGGGATGTAGAACCTAGACCAACGGGGACACATTACAGGGTGACAAATTTAGATCTAATTTTTTTTTTTTTTTTTTTTTGGAGAGGGAGTCTGTTTTCCAGATTGTAGTGCAGTGACAGGATCTCAGCTCACTGCAACCTCTGTCTTCCAGGTTCAAGCAATTCTCATGCCTCAGCTTCCCAAGTAGCTGAGATTACAAGCAGGTGCCATCACACCAGACTAATTTTTGTATTTTTAGTACAGACAGGGTTTGACCATGTTGGCCAGGCTGGTCTCGAACTCCTGACCTCAAGTGATCCACCCTCCTTGGCCTCCCAAAGTTCTGGGATTACAAGCATGAGCCACCATGCCCAGCCAGGTTTAATTTTCAAAATATCATTTTATTAATGTTTTTCGAACATAAAATGAGATTCTAAGTAAATAGTGAATCCTGGTCTCCAAATCTGTTGAAACAGGCTGGACGACTCTTGGCAAGAAAATTTAAACATAGGGTATGACTTTAATGCGATGATTTTTAAAGTCATCCCTAATGTCCAATGTGAAGATTTTAGGATTTCAGAGCAATAGAGTAAATGTTCTAGTCTCCTCAAAATGTAATGGAGGTGGCCAGGTGCAGTGGCTAATGCCTGTAATCCCAGCACTTTGGGAGGCCGAGGAGGGCAGATCACCTGAGGTCAGGAGTTTGAGACCAGCCTGGCCAACATGGGGAAACCCCGTCCCCGTCTCTACCAAAAATACAAAAATTAACTGGGTGTGGTGGCACACATCTTTAATCTCAGCTACTCAGGAGGCTGAGACATGAGAATCGCTTGAACCCTGGAGGCGGAGGTTGTAGTGAGCCAAGATCACACCACGGCACTCCAGCCTGGGCAACAGAGTGAGACTGTCTCAAAAATAATAATAATAAAGGAGGTGTCTCATATGATAATTTGAGGTGCAAGCACTGCCTTCCACTTGAATATCTTCAGATTATCAGCAAGTTTAGTGTATATCCCTTGGACCATCTCCCCTAATACGTTAGGAATCACCCAAAGCACTTCTTCATTTCAAGGGGAGTTTTGCTTGCTTATGTCTCATTCTAGAGCCCAAACTCAGATGCTTGGCCTCTGTGTACTTCATTCTCATCATGCGCCTTGCTCCTGCCCTGGGGACATCCACATCCAGAGATGGTTGCTCTAGAGTAGAAGGAAACTCCATGCTGCTGTCACTGCAGCCAGAGGGAGGAGCAATGCCTACTTTGTCCTGGTCAGTCACAGGGCTTGAACTTCTAGTTGGAGAGCCTTTTAGATTTGTTAAAAGAAAACTTTTAGACAAATTAAATTTAATAGAGTTTACTTGATTAAATAAAGATTTATGAATTGGGCATCACTCAAAACCAGAACTCTGTTCCAGCAATACGAGCAGCTAATACTGAAACAAAGTGAAGAAATTACCTGATTGATTTCAGCTAGATGTTTGATATATTTGGGCATGTTGTGATGGAGCATTTGCCTCATTTGGGTATGGTCTCTTGGGAGGTCCTGAGTTGTATAACCAATCAGTTGGTTAATTGTTTGTGACTAAGGCTCACTTTTATTTTCATTTTGTTTTTTTATCTACAAAACATGTTTCCAAGTTAAGTTCCAGTTCCAGATACCCTTAGTTTAATGTCCTCCTTATTTGCTTTCACAGACCCAATCACACAGCCAGTCCCCCCCCGCCCCCGCCAGCAAGCTAAATTCTAGTATATATGTCCCTAAGACATATGGGGGGGACATCTATATTTGAGTATATGTGTCCTCAAATATTCTTGTACCTTATCAAAACTTCTGGAATCACAGAAAAAACAAGGCTAAGGTTATATTTATAAAGCTCTTTTGGATTTGATCTACTACTTGAATGAGATTTCCTCCCAAAGTCCATGCCCTGTCTCAAAGAACAAAGCATTTTCTTTCTTTCTTTTGTTCTTTCATTCTTTCTTTTGTTCTTTCTTTCATTCTTGCATTCTTTCTTTTTTTTATGAGACAGTCTCTTTCTGTAGTCCAGGCTGGAGTGCAGTGGTGCTATCTCAGCTCAATGCAACCCTTCACTGGCCAGGTTCAAGCAGTTCTCTTGCCTCAGCCTCCCGAGTAACTGGGATTACACGCGTGCATCACCACACCTGGCTAATTTTTTGGTTTTTGGTTTTTTGGGTTTTTTTTAGTAGAGATGGGTTTTCACAATGTTTCCCAGGCTGGTCTTGAACTCTTGAGCTCAGGCAATTCGCCCACCTTGGCCTCCCAAAGTGCTAGGATTGCAAGCATGAGCCACCATGCTCCTCCAGGCAAAGCATTTTCAAGGCCCTATAGTCCAGTTTCCCCTTCAAGAGTGCTCTGGATACCCTGGAATTTTATGCCAAATTGCCTTAAGAAGCTCACTTTCTGGACCATCATGGGCCCCCTCCCTGGTCCATTCTCCTGAGAATGGGCCACACCACTGGTGTGCTTGATCCTGGGTCCAAGGAGTGGGCAGGAATGTGGGTGGAGTTTGGACACATGGATGAGCAATTTCCACAGATGGACGCTAGTCCCTCCCGTGGCCGGAAGAGAGCTGAGAGTTGGAGAGAAAAGTGGGTAGGCCAGAAGGGGCCTTCCTGCCTCCCTCTGCTGGGGCAGACAGTGAGATGGAAAATTCTGAATTGGTAATAGAGTTTCACGTCCTTCTGGGGGTAGATATTCTGGATATCAATAATGCGGCCCTGGGCCGGGCACGGTGGCTCACGCCTATAATCCCAGCACTTTGGGAGGCCGAGGCGGGCGGATCACTAGGTCAAGAGATCGAGACCGTCCTGGTCAACATGGTGAAACCCCGTCTCTACTAAAAATACAAAAATTAGCTGGGCATGGTGGCGCAGCCTGTAGTCCCAGCTACTCGGGAGGCTGAGGTAGAAGAGTTGGTTGAATGCAGGAGGCGGAGGTTGTGGCGAGCTGAGATCGCGCCATTGCACTCCAGCCTGGGTAATAAAAGCGAGACTCCATCTCAAAAAAAAAAAAAGTGATTGTGAGTAACTGTTGTGACATTGGGAAAATTACTTTTATTGTATTAAAATGACTTTAATAAAATGTTATTGTAGTTAATAAAGTTTATTATAACAAGTGTTTCTAAGTAACTTGTGAAGTATTGAAAATATTTCCATTTTATGTAAATCATTTCAGGTTTTAAAGAAGTCAATGATCATTCAAAAGACACAGAGAGCTTTGAATATGACTTGATAGGAGTGACTGTTCACACAGGAACAGCAGATGGTGGACACTATTATAGCTTTATCAGAGATATAGTCAATCCCCATGCTTATAAAAACAATAAATGGTGAGTTTTAAATATTTCTTTGAATGTTTTAAAACTTTTTTCCTTTAAGAATTTATGGTAGTTTTCTGATATGTTTTCAGTGCTTAGTTTTCTAAAAACTTTCTACAAAAGTTGGAAAAGAGGCAGACAAAATTTTTAAATGAAGTTAACTTTCAACAGACAGTATAAATCAATTCTTAAACATATGGATGTTTTAATTGTTGAGAATTTGAATCCTTTCCTCAGTAAAATGAACACACAGAGTTTTGTAGACAACTTTAAGAGATTTACAGACAACATTTCAACTCTTACCTTCTCCATTCATTCAAGAGCTGTTTATTGAATATCTTCTACAGAGTAGCCTTATGTGTGCCATTAGGAGTCTCCCTGCATGCTCTGCCTATTTCACCTCCTCCTGGGAGGACTACCCACACTTAATTTTTATCCTTTTATCAAGTTACTGGTTTGAAGTCACTGGAGCTGTCCCCAGTACCTGTTTTTTGGCCTTCAGATATTGTTAGGTAGGATCTGGCCTATAGGTACTATATGTGTGCTAGGCACTGTTCTAAGTGCTGGGGATATTGCTTTGAAGAAAGTGTACAGTTGTTAATTGATTTTCAGTTAGCAGAATAGTTTCAGTTATTTTTCACTCCTTCACCCATCATGTTCATGATGGTGCCTTTTACTTTTTTTTTTATCCATTTGAATGTTTCCATAAATATATTTTGAATCATTTTGATCATAAATTTTGAAATAGTATCTGTCTTTGAAAGTTCTCACATTTCTTAATTTTTCCTAGTAGCTTTACATGTTATATTTAAGCAAACTTTATTTCTTGCCTTTTTTTTTTTTTTTTTTTTAAAGATGGGGTTTCACCATGATGGCCAGGCTGGTCTTAAACTCCTGACCTCAGGTGATCCACCCACCTCGGCCTCCCAAAGTGATGGGATTACAGGCATAAGCCACAGTGCCCAGCTATTTCTTGCTTTTATGAATTCTTGTTAATCCTAGGTTATAAATGAATCTATCTGATTATAAGGTGGTTATGAATATGTTATAAAATTATATTTCCGATTTCTAGTAGATTAGAATTGTAAAAATAAGAACTTAGAATTTACCTCATGAAATAATAATTTGACACTTGGAACATTTGTTACTCAAAAAATAGTAGACAAAACATTCAGTATATGCATACTGGATTAATACTATATGCTCTATTTTAGGTATCTTTTTAATGATGCTGAGGTAAAACCTTTTGATTCTGCCCAACTTGCATCTGAATGTTTTGGTGGAGAGATGACGGTAAGTTTTATTCAGAAATTATAATTGGTTTGTGTCTTTCCAACTGCTTTGTCATATCATAAAATCCAATAGCAGAGTTGCTTAACTCTCTTTTAATTGCTATGATTAAGTAAAAAATTTATTCAACTGCTATTTATTGGAAGTTTGGTATGTTCACAGAGATATTTTTTAAATGCTGTTTCTGCTTTTCACAACAGCCTGATTAAGAAGGTAAGACAAATAAAAAGCTTAGTAGTTAGTATAGGAGTTGAATTACAGTGCCATGAGAATAAGGATTGAGTAAATAGTTTACTCACTGAATTCTGTGGGATTAGAGCAAAAGAAATTACTGTTTACTGACTGTATCTGAAAAATCTTTGACCAGGGAGAGGTTCTTAGTTTACTGTGGCTCAAAAGGCTAAGAGTCTCTTAGCTTACTGCCTGACTCACAATAAGTGAAAAAGAAATTAGAAAAATGTTTGGCAAGAAAGTTGGCTTGAGCTAAGAGCTAAGTTTTAAAGGATTGTTCTTTCAGTGCTTTTTATAACACCACCAGCAACCTGGTTAACACTCATTATTAGAGAGCAAAAGGATATCTTCTCTGTGACATAATTGACAATAGACTTTTTTTTTTTCCTGCCCCAAGATGGAGTCTTTCTCTCTCGCCCAGACTGGAAAATTCAGCTGGGCGTGGTGGCTCACGCCTGTAATCCCAGCACTTTGGGAGGCCGAGGCAGGTGCATCACGAAGTCAGGAGATCGAGACCATCCTGGTCAA
The DNA here is from genome assembly GCA_963573385.1 of Cacajao melanocephalus. NCBI lineage: Eukaryota > Metazoa > Chordata > Mammalia > Primates > Pitheciidae > Cacajao > Cacajao melanocephalus. The sequence goes on from CAUYLG010046250.1 coordinate 22,666, forward strand.
CATGGTGAAACCTCATCTCTACCAAAAATACGGTGGCACGATCTCAGCTTACTGCACCCTTCACCTCCCAGGTTCCAGCTATCCTTGAGCCTCAGCCTTGAGAGTAGTTAGGATTACAGGTGCCTGTCACCACGCCCGGCCAATTTTTGTATTTTTAGTAGGGACAGGGTTTTGCCATGTTGGCCAGGCTGCTCTTGAACTCCTAAATGCAAGTGATGCACCCACCTCAGCCTCCCAAAATCCTGAGATACATACAGGTGTGAGCCACAGTGCCTGGGCAACAATAGACATTTAAAAAGACGTTTAGATTGGAGTATTACTGTAATAATTTCACTTCTCTATATGCAGTTTATCCTAGTATCAGTTTTCTGAGAAGTGTTTTAAAATATTCTGATTCTCGCAAGTCAAATATTAGTCATTTCCATTTTCACAGATTATCCCAAATAAAGTTGTTTATTGACTTAATAACCATATTTGTTATGAATTAACCATTTACATTCTGGATTTTATAGTTTGTCTTAGCCAAAAGTTGAGAAATGGTATACATCCTAGATTTTAATGAAGGGCTTCCTTACTGCATCTCAGTGCTCTTGTCTACTCTGCTGAATGGAAAAAGAAAAAGTAACACTTGCTAACAATTTGGAAATGGGTAGAATAGGGAAGTAAATATTTAGTTGCTACTCAAGCCACCACTAAACCAGTTGCATCTGTAGATGTTATTCCTAGAATGTTTCCCTTTTTTTTTTTTTTTTGGAGATGGAATCTTGCTCTGTCGCCAGGCTGGAGTACAGTGACGCGATCTCGGCTCACTACAACCTCCAACTTCGTGATTCAAGCAATTCTTCTGCCTGTGCTTCCCAGGTAGCTGGGATTACAGGCATGCACCACCATGCCCAGCTAATTTTTGTGTTTTTAGTAGAGATGAGGTTTCACCATGTTGGCCAGGATGGTCTCGTTCTCCTGACCTCATAATGCACCTGCCTTGGCCTCCCAAGGTGCTGGGATTACAGGCATGAGCCACCACGCCCAGCTGAGTGTTTCCTTTTTAAAAAGATTAAAGGAAGAAGAAAAGAAACTCTGCAAGGCTCTTCTCTGAAAATGTAGTTTTTCAAATTGCAGGTGCCCCTTTTTTTTTCTTTTATATATTTTACGGTATAGTATCTTTAAAAAATATTTTGAATCTTTGTGTTTTAAAGTGTCTGCCTCTGTTTCCTCTGATTTCATTGCTGGTAATTCTGCTTGTCTACTTCCCTTGGCTTTTTACATTTTTTCTGTCACAACACACCTGAAGTTCTCCAGAATTACCTGTAAAATCCTCATCTCTTTACTCGGTAGGAAATAGCCTTTAAATTCTCAGAAGCCCCAGCACTAAATTCTCGTCATATTTCACATGTCCAGTTACCTCTCCGTGATCCTTTGTTTAGCCTCCTTTTGTCCTATGATCTTTCTTTCTTAGTCAAATTCTAGATCTTTACTGATTGCTTCTCATTACTTCATGTTCCCTTTTCTTTCTTTTGCATCATTTTTGTGTATGTTATCTTTGGTTGACTCTTAACTTTTTCTCATACCTCTTTTGCTGTCTCCCATTAGTTGCATTGCTTAAAGTGTGTTCTGACAAATCCATTTCATCCGCATAAAGTTAACTTACAACTTTGAGGCTCAAAATTATGTTTGTGAAGGATTGGTGGAGGTATATGTGAAGGATTGGTGGAGGTAGATGTTTTGAGATATCAGAATAACAGCTTCATGTCAATGAAATATTTTAATATGCTTTTCTAATTTATAATGTTGCCGAGAATGAACTGTTTAAATTCAGTTTGTATTTCCACTTATTTATCATATTTACCAAAATTAGGACAAGGCCAACTATTTCCTTGCCTCACTGTCTTCATTTGTTTTCTTTTGTTACAGTAAAATTTTCTCAGTCCTAACTTTATAGTGTTCTCTATCTAAAAATAAATAGCTGAGTGCAGTGGCTAACACCTGTAATCCCAGCACTTGGGGAGGCCGAGGCAGGCTGATCACCTGAGGTCGGAAGTTCAAGACCAGCCTGGCCAACATAGAGAAACCCCATCTCTACTAAAAATACAAAATGAGCCAGGCGTGGTGACGCATGCCTGTAATCCCAACTACGCAGGAGGATGAGGCAGGAAAATGGCTTGAGCCGGAGAGGCAGAGGGTGCGGTGAGCCAAGATAGTGCCATTGCACTTCAGCCTGGGCAACAAGAGCGAAACTCCATCTCAAAAAATAATAAATAAATAACAAAACTAATAAAAACTACAAAGAGATGGTATTAGGATATATTGGCCAAATCATGAAGTACACAGGATTTTTATGAATACAGTGTTGTTTGAAAACTATTTACAAAGTTACTGTTAAGTATAAAATAGCTGTTTATGAAATAATTTATATATAAACATAGCAGAGTATATCCATTTTTTCAAAGAAGTAAAACTTTTGTATTTTTAAACAGACCAAGACCTATGATTCTGTTACAGATAAATTTATGGATTTCTCTTTTGAAAAGGTAACCATTTCTTCATATATAGTTTTATATTGTTTTTTCTTCTGCGTTGTCTACTTTTGGAAAAATACTTTGTCAAAATGAAAATATATTTTTTCTTGTCTCTTAAAGACACACAGTGCATATATGCTGTTTTACAAACGCATGGAACCGGAGGAAGAAAACGGCAGAGAATACAAATTTGATGTTTCGTCAGAGTTACTAGAGGTATAAGTTAATTTCACTTGAGCAACATTTTAAAAATGTGTTAAGTGTTTATGCAAGGAATGCTATAGTGTAAGAACAGGCTATACAGGTTAAGATCTGTAATTCAGAGTAGATCTTAAGAGTACTTACAAATAGTCTTGGTAATACTGACATAAGACAGGTAAATGAAAATGAATGAGATTAAATGGAGTAGAAAATAACACTAAAAGACAGTTGACAAAAAGGTTGAAGGAATCAGAGGGACTTCATAATTTGTGTGGTTAGTAATGTTTTGCTTCTTAGATTGGATGATGGGTTTGTGAGTTTCTTCTGTTGTGCTTCATGATGCAGACACATGCCCTCAAGCATGCATTATAATTGAAATGCATTTAAATGTATTTTACAGCCACAGTGGCTCCGGCCTGTAATCCCAGCACCTGGGGAGGCTGAGGCCTGAGGTCAGGAGTTGACTAGCCTGGCCAACATGGCGAAACCCTGGCTCTACTAAAAATACAAAAATTAGCTGGGCGTCGTGGCAGACACCTGTAATCTCAGTAAGCTGAGGCGAGAGAACCCGGGAAGTGGAAGTTACAGTGAGCTGAGATCACACCACTGCATTCCAGCCTGGGCAGCAGAGCAAAACTCCATCTCAAAAAAAAAAAAAATGTATTTTACATATTAAGGAATGAAAACATGTTCATTTGTAGTTATGAGGCTTTAAATTTCATAATGTAAGTAGTAGTAGTAGTACATTGAGTATGTAAATCAGTGTGTGTTATCAGTGTTAGAAATACAGTCAGCCAAAAGCACAAAGAAGTAAATCTTCTCTAGAAATGCACACCTGATTAAATTGTATGCATCTCTCTAGACAATTCGGCTTTTGCTATCTGGAAAAGAAATATATATGTATTTTTTTGTGATATTGGGATCAAGTCTTAAAACTGACTGGATACTGTTCCCAAATGCTCCTAACTAGTATCTTGACTGCACATGTGTTAATTGTAAAAAGCCAGGAATATTGTCTTTTGTCAATTCCTTGAATTGGATTTACCAGCTGAATTAGATGGTATTGATTATAAATGGCTTCATTAGATTTGAAGCTACTACACTTACCTATTTCTATAAAGATGTATCTCAACCATCATCATAACCACAATTAAATTGATTTTAATCATTCTTTTGTACAAAGCTTTTTGCCCTCAAGATATTCAGACAAATCTAGACCTTGCTTTATATAAGTACCCAACAGTATTTAATGACAGCCCAATTATGAAGTAAAATAAAATTTTTAATAAAACCTTTACAATGATGATGCATTTTGTTTATTTACATCAGTGGTTCTCAAACTTTGTGTGTGTGTGTGACAGGGTTTTACTCTGTCACTCAGGCTGGAGTGCAGTGGTATGATCATGGCTCACTGTAGCCTTGACCTTCTGGGCTCAAGTGATCCTCCCATCTCAGCCTCTTGAGTAGCTGAGAGTACAGGTTTGTACCACCACATCTGGCTAACTTTTTGTACTTTTATTAGAGACAGGGTTTTACCATGTTGCCCAGGCTGGTCTTGAATCCTGAGCTCAATAAATCCACCTGCCTTAGCCTTTCAAAATGCTGGGGTTACAAATTTGAGCCACAGTACCTAGCTGGTTCTCAAACTTATTGGTCTATTTTAAATTCTTAAAAGTTATTAGGAGGGCTGGGTACAGCAGCTCATTGCTATAAGGTGGGAGGATTGCTTGAGCCCCAGGAGTTAGAAACCAGCCTGAGCAACATAGCGAGATCCTGTCTCTACAAAATAAATAAATAAATAAAAATTAACTGTGTGTGGTGGCGCATACCTGCAGTCCCTGCTGCTGGGGAGGCTTAGGCAGGAACACTGTGCTCAGTTGGTTGAAGCTGCAGTGAGCTGTGATTGGGCCACTGTGCTTTAGCCTGGCTGATAGAGCAAGATCCTGTTTCAAAAAAAATTAAAAGTTATTGAGGGCCTTAAATTGGTATTTTTAAATGTGTATTTTAATATGGTTATATCTATCAGTATCTACTATGTTAGAAATTAGATTTTTAAAACTTGCATTCATTTAAAAATAAACCCATGATTGTGCTTGCTTTGGCAGCACATATACTAAAAGATAAATTTACTATGTGTTAGTGAAATATTTCATAAATATATATTTTCTAAACAAAATAATTCAGTGAGAAAAGTGATTCTGTTTTACAGTTTTTGCAAATCTGTCTGCTATCTAGATTAACAGAAAACAGCTGGATTCCCATCTCACTGATCATGCAGCTCTGGAAAACTTCATTGTACGATTATGAGAAAATCACACTTTAGAAAGGCAGAATATTACTGAGAAAATTGTTTTGCCCTTATAGACCTCCTTAAAAGTTCACAGGGACCCCAGAATGCTCCAAACATTATTTGAAAGCCAGTGATTTATACAGTGACAGAAGGGAATCCCAAACCTTTGCTTTTCCATCAGAAGAAAAAGACTGAACCAACTACAAGCATACCTTGGAGATACTATAGGTTCAGTTCCAGACCACCGCAGTAAAGCAAATGTCGCAGTAAAGCAAGTCACAAAGTTTTTAGTTTCCAGTGCATATAAAAGTTATGTTTATACTCTAGTCTATGAAATATGCAAGAAGTATGTAATAGCATTATATCTAAAAAGTGTATATACCTTGATGTAAAAATAGTTTATTGCTGAAAAATGGTAACGATCATCTGAGCCTTCAGGGAGTCATAATCTTTTTTGGTGGAGGGTCTTGTCTCCATGTTGATGGCTGCTAACTAGGTTAGGGTGGTGGTTGCCAAAGGTTGGAATGGCTGTATCAATTTCTTAAAATAAGAAAACTGAAGTTTGCCACACAACCGAATCTTCATTTCATGAAAAGATTTCTCGGTACCGTATGATGGTATTTGGTAGCATTTTACCTATAATATAACTTTCAAAATTGGAGTCAGTCCTCCAACTCTACCACTGCTTTATCAACTGAATTGATTCTAAATCCTTTCTTATCATTTCAGCAAGGTTCACAACATCTTCAGCTGGAGTAGATTCCATCTCAAGAATGGAGTTCTTTTTTTTGATATTCCATCTCAAAAGTGGTTTCTCAAGAAACCATTGTCTTTACTTATCCATAAGAAGTACCTCCTCATTTATTCAGATTTGATCATGAGATTGCAGTAATTCATTCACTATAGGCTTTATTTCTGCTTATTATCTTACCATTTCTGCTTATTATCCTACCATTTCTGCCACATCTGTAGTTACTTCCTCTACTTAAGTCTTGAATCCCTAAAAGTCAGCCATGTAGATTGGAATCAGCTTCTTTCAAACTCCCGATAATGTTGATACTTTGACCAGCTCTGATGAATCACAAATCTTCTTAATGGCATCTAGAATACTGAATCCTTCCAGGTTTTCGCCTTATTTTGTCCAGGTCCATCAGAGGTAGCGTTATAACTATAGCCTCATGAAAGTATTCAGTAATTAGACTTAAAAGTTGGAAATTACTCCTTGATCCATGGGCTACAGAATGGATGTTGTGTTAACAGTCATGAAAACAGCATTAATCTCTTGTACATCCTTGTTAGAGATCTTGGGTGACTACGTGCATTGTCAGTGAGCAACCATATCTTTTGCTTGTTTTTTGGAGGTATACTTTATTGAAGATGGACATGATTTCTTCCTCATCCAAATAAGCTCTAGAACATGTTAGCTCAGATCTATTTTTGTTCCCCCTGCCCCACCCTGCAACAGTTATATTAGGTTTAAGGGGTGGGGTATGTGTGTAGGTTTGTTACATGGGTAAATTGCGTGGGTTTGGTATACAAATAATTTTGTCACCCTGGTAATCAGCATAATACTTAATAGGTAGTTTTTCAGTTCTCACTCTCCCCCCACCTGCTACCCTTAAATAGGTCTCAGCAGAGTGATCCTATAGTCCCAATGTCAGAAATAATTTTTCATGATTTTTATAAACAAATCAGTCTGATTTAGGTCTGCCAAACAGAATTAAACTTATTTTGCCAACTTTTAAATGTAAACTTTTCTTTTATAACCTTATCAGAATGCAACATGACTTATATGTTATTCATTTTATATACTTGCTCTTCCGGCAGGATTTCACAATTTTTTCAGCATTTTTATAAATACAATAAAAACCTCACAATTGCGTAGCCAGATAAGCATTAATTATAAAATATTAGTAATGACCATTTATATTCATATACTTGGAAAGAAATCAAAATGAACTTTAAATGCATGTATTTTATTTCATTTGAGGTTTTTTAGAGGATACTATTGTCTAATAAAAGTATTGGTAAAATGTAATGAAGTAAACTGCTTTATCATATATCTAATGTTAACATTTTTATTTTCAGTGGATTTGGCATGATAACATGCAGTTTCTCCAAGACAAAAACATTTTTGAACATACATATTTTGGGTAAGTTTGGTAAATTTCGTGGTAAATAGTTTACACATTTAAAAAAACTTATGTGTGAATTTTAAATTATTATTTTTAAATTCTAGATTTATGTGGCAATTGTGTAGTTGTATTCCCAGTACATTACCAGATCCTAAAGCTGTGTCCCTAATGACAGCAAAGGTAATAAATACATAAACTTTAAATAATTCTGTCAAAATTTAGTACTTTAAAATGATTAAAGCTTTTTTTGCTTTATCTTTTCTTACAGTTAAGCACTTCCTTTGTCCTAGAGACATTTATTCATTCAAAAGAAAAGGTATGTGTTTTATACTGTGGATTTTTTTGTCATTTATGTTTTTATCAGATGTCTTTTCATTTTTGTAGTTATGACTCAGAAGTTCATGTACTTTGATTGACTTCTTTTTCTTTTCTAGCCCACGATGCTTCAGTGGATTGAACTGTTAACCAAACAGTTTAATAATAGTCAGGCAGCTTGTGAGGTAAGGTGATGATTCAACACTAATTAATGCATAGCTTAAGGTTCTTTTTTTTTCTCCTCTTATCTGAGATGTTACAGCAAAGTTGTTTATCTTGTCACAGAGAGCCAAATGTAAGTCATTCCTAAAATCGTTTGGTAGCTGAGAAAGTTATAGTTTATATATCATATCCATTACACTGATTATTAAGTCACTTAAAAGTTTGTGTTTTGGCTGGATGTGGTGGCTCATGCCTGTAATCCCAGCACTTTGGGAGGCAAAGGTGGGCAGATGATGAGCTCAAGAGATCAAGACTGTCTTGGCCAACTTGGTGAAACCCCATCTCTACTAAAAACATGAAAATTAGCCTGGCATGGTGGCGCATGCCTGTAGTCTCAGCTTCTCGGGAGGCAGAGATTTCAGTGAGCTGATACGGTGCCACCCTACTCCAGCCTGGGCAACAGAGGGAGACTCCGTCCCAAAAAAAAAAAATTAAGTCATGTTTTTTTCTTCTTCATGTAACAGAAGGAAAAAATACAGAAAATTCAAGAAGCTTCCATGTATTTCTTAACCACTTTTGTTTCTGTTTTTATAGCTTTATTAAGGTATAAATGACAAATATTTATTAAAGGTAGACAAAGTGATTTGATGTATGTATACATTGTGAAATGATTATCACCACATTCAAATTAATTAACACATCTATCACCATGTAGTTGATGCATATGTGAGTGGTGAAGGCACTTTACTCCTCTAGCAAATTTCAAGTAAATATGCAAAATTTTTAAAACCCTTTTTTTAGTCAGTTTTGTCTCAGAACAATAAAATATTGTAACTAGTGTCACGATGCTATACATCAGATCCCCAGAATTTATTTAAAACTGATACTTGGGAAAGGACCGGGTGCAGTGGGTCACACCTATAATCCCAGCACTTTGAGAGGCTGAGGCAGGCGGATCACTTGAGGTCAGGAGTTAGAGAACAGCCTGGCCCACATGGCGAAACCCCGTCTCTACTAAAAAAAAAAAAAAAATGGCATGGTGGCATGTGCTTATAATCCCAGCTACTGGGAAGGCTGAGGCAGGAGAATTGCTTGAACCCAGGAGTCAGAGATGCAGTGAGCCAGGATCACACCACTGCACTCCAGCCTGGGCAGCAGAGAGAGAGACTCTGTTACAATTTTAAAAAACAACCTGAAACTTTGTACCCTTTGGCCAACATCATTTTCCCGTTTCTTCCATTCCTCTCTTGGCTACTTTTGAATGTTGTTAGAAAATACCTAATATCATCTGTCACTTCTTCTCCCCCACTCCCCCAGCCAAAAAAAAATATTGCCTATCTGCCTGTCTCAGTAGATTAGTTTATGCCCAGTTTTATCTCCTCATCCCCCATTTTAAGAGATGTATCCCTAAGGATAACCCACTCACAGACAATGACAAGTTAATTGCCACCTTAATTTTTAGATTAGCAACCAAAGAGTTGTCAATCTCTGTAGGAGTGCAAATCTTGTGAATTAACAGAAGTGGGAAATAGCACTCTAGTATATACTAGATAAATTATAGTTAAAGATTTTTTTGCATATTTATAAGTTCATCTAATTGTGTCTTATAGAAATGGAGTAAGGGAATCTATTCCTCAGAAATTACAAACTCAAAAGTATAACTTCTTGAAACTTTGTAATGAGAATGTGGAAACATGGACAATGAGAATTTGGAAACTTAGACAAAAGTAGAAAGGGATAATAAGGTGTCACATACCTGTTCCTCAACCTTAATAAATAATCTTTCGTTCTTGTTTCATCTATTTATATCCCCCTCTCCTTTTTCCCCCCAATGGAAGAATTTTAAAGCAAACCTAAATATATTGTGCATCCATAAACACCCAGTATATATTTGTAACATAAGAAAACTTCAAAAACATATGCAACCACAATTTCATTCACTCCCAGTAAAATTAGAAGTGATTTCTCATCTTTTTAATTTCTCCCCTGCCCCCTGCCGAGGGTGTCACTCTCTCACCCTGGCTGTTGAGTGCAGTGGTACACAGTCATAGCTCACTGCAACCTCAGCATCCTGGGCTTGAGCAATCCTCCTCCCTCAGTCTCCCGAGTAGTTGGGACTACAAGCATACACCACCACACTCAGCTGATTTTTTTTCTTTTTTTATAGAGACGAGGTCTCTTTGTTGCCCAGTTGGTCTCAAACTCCAAGCTTCAAGCTGTCCTCCTGCCTCTGCCTCCCAAAGTGCTGGGATTACAGGCATGAGCTATCACACTTGCCCAGAAGTGATTTCTTGTTGTCATCTAATACTCATCCTATGTTCAGTTTTCTCTATCTCAAAAAAAAATTTCAGTTGATTGGTTTAAATGAGTGTTCAAAGAAGTTCCACATTTTGCATTCACCTGTCTCTTTAAGTCTTCCTTAATCTATAAAAGTTTTTCTCCTTCATGCCATTTTTTGTCTGTGCTGTTGGATTTCCCATGTGCTTTCTTTGACTAATTGCATTTTCCTGGTAGTGTTTACCATGTTCCTCTGTACCATTCCCCTCTCTTGGCTGTTTGATAGACCCAGAGTTTCTCAAGTGTTGATTAGATCATAATTTGTTTTTAAACAGAAAGAAAATGAATCATGCTCATAACATATATTATTAATAGGAGGCCAGGTGTGGTGACTCATGCCTGTAATCCTAGCACTTTGGAAGGCCGAGGCAGGCGGATCACTTGAGGTCAGGAGTTTGAGACCAGCCTGGCCAACATAGTGAAACCCCATCTCTACTAAAAATACAAAAATTAGCCAGGTGTGGTGGTGCATGCTTGTAATCCCAGCTACTCTGGAGGCTGAGGCAGGAGAATTGCTTGAACCTGTGAGGCGGAGGTTGCAGTGAACTGAGATCAATGCCACTGCACTCCATGCTGGGCGACAGAGCAAGATCTGTCTCAAAAATATATATATACATGTACACACACACACACACAATTAAAGATTCTCTAGTGTGACATTTATGAGGGCTAAGAGAATGATATTTCATTTTATTATGATAAAGGACCACAGATTGCTGTCATGCAGATTGTGTACTGTAATGTAAATGGCATCTATGGAGTTGTGTAATGAGATAACTCTTACTATGATTTTGGACTTTTATAACAATTAGAGAAGCTTTTCTGGTAAGAACTTATAAGAATTAAAACGTTGACTAGAAATAAAATTCTTATGTGATTATTATCCCATTTAACAAATTCTTGTTGAATGTTAACATCATGCTCTATTTTTTTACAGTGGTTTTTAGATCGCATGGCTGATGATGACTGGTGGCCAATGCAGATATTAATTAAGTGCCCTAATCAAATTGTGAGACAGGTAAGGAAAAATGGTGTTTGAAAAAAAATATTTGGAAAAGAAGTTACTTTCAATTTAATTATTCTAAATTTGCTTATAAGTGTGTCTTAACCTCATATTGATAATAGTTTGAAAAGAACTATCAAAAAAATCATTTTGTTTTCACTAGACTCTGTTAACGTCAGCTCTCACTCTAATAAAGTGATTAAAATTATGCACATTTCCTGGATGTAGGAAGATTGAACTTCTTATTATTTTATTAGATTCTGCTCTTTATTATTAGCTGCTTTATGAGTTGTACTGATTCTTTTTAAAATCCTTAGACATTCTGACCATGCTGTAGGGTACTATAGTGACCTCAAAAGCTAAATGAAAAGACTGTAACTTATTTCTGTGATTGGGTATGAACTGTCGTATGAAACAGTTTGTTTTCTTTAAATTATGAGGTAAAATAATGAAATTTAAATATTACTTTATAGTCACTTTTGACAAAATCAGAAACTTAAAGTATGCCACTTTTCAGTTTCTGTTGACATATGTGTGTGTGTACACATATATATATATATTTTTTTTTTTTAGGATTTTGCTGCCTCAGGCAGTCCTCTTGCCTCAGCAGCTAGAACTACAGACACACACCACTACACCTGGCTAATTTTGTTTTGTTTTTAGACAGGGTCTCACTCCGTCACCCAGGCAGTAGTGCAGTGGTGCTGCATGGCTCACTGCAGCTTCAACCTCCTGGGCTCAAGCAGTTTTCCCACCTCAGCCTCCTGAGTAGCTGTAACTACAGGCACACACCACCACACCTGGCAATTTTTGTATTGTTTTGTAGAGAGAGAGTCTCTCCCCTGTTGCCTAGGCTGGTCTCAAACTTCTCGGCTCAAGCAATCCTCCCACCTTAGCTTCCCAAAGTTCTTGGATTATAGTTGTCAGCCACTGAGCCTGGCCCAAATACAATTCTTACACCATAAAATTAACCCAAACCTTTCAAAATGTAAAATTAGTGGTTTTTAGTATAGTCACAAAGTTGTACAGCCATCACTACTAATTTTGGAACATTAGCCACCACCACCCTCACCCCCTGCCCAAAAAAAAACCCTATACCCATTAGCAGTCAGTTACTATTTTATCCTGTCCTTTCTCCCCAGTCCCTGACAACCACTAGTCTATTTTCTGTCTTTATAGATTTGCCTATTTTGACTATTATATAAATGGAATCATACAGTATTAGTCTTTTGTGACTTACTGCTTTGATTTAACAATCTTTTCAGGATTTATTCATATTACAGCATGTATTCATACTATGTTTTCTTGTTTTACCAAATGTTTTGTTGAATGTATATACCCCACGTTTTGTGTATCAGTTCATCAGGTGATGAACATTTGAGATGTTTCTACTTTTTGGCTATTTAGTTGGACATATATTATCATTTCTTTGTGTACATTTATTGAACTGGTAAACTGTTATTGGTGGTGGGTTTTTTTTGTTTTGTTTTGTTTTTTGAGATGGAGTTTTTGCTTTTGTTACCTAAGCTGGAGTGCAGTGGTCTTGGCTCACTGCAGCCTCTGCCTCCAGGGTGCAAGTGATTCTCCTGCCTCAACCTCCTGAGTACCTGGGATTACAGGCATGTACCACCATGCCTGGCTAATTTTTTGTATTTTTAGTAGAGACGGGGTTTCACCATGTTGGCCAGGCTGGTCTCAAACTCCTGACCTCAGGTGATCTGCCCAGCTTGGCCTCCCGAAGTGCTGGAATTAACAGCCACTGCACCCGGCGGTAAACTGTTTTTTTTTGTTTGTTTGTTGTTGTTTCTGAGATGGAGTCTTGTTCTGTTGCCCAGGCTGGAGTGCAATTGCGTGATCTCATCTCACTGCAACCTCTACTTCCTGGATTCAGTCAATTCTCCCTGCCTCAGCCTCCCGAGTAGCTGGGAGTAAAGGTACCCACCACCACACCTGGCTAATTTTTGTCTTTTTTTTAGTAGAAATAGGGTTTTGCTGTGTTGGCCCAGCTGGTCTTGAACTATGACCTCAGGTGATCCGCCCGCCTGGTCTTCCCAAAGTGCTGGAATTACAGGTGCGAGTCACCCCGCCTGGCCAGTAAACTGTTTTTTATAGTAACTGCAGTGTTTGACATTCTTGCCAATGATATATAAGAGTTCCAGTTTCACCATAATCTTTTTTTTTTGAGATGGAGTCTCACACTGTCACTGTTACCCAGGCTGTAGTGCAGTGGCTCAATCTCGGCTCACTGCAGTCTCCACCTCCTGGGTTCAAGCAGTTCTCCTGCCTCAGCCTCCTGAGTAGCTGGGACTACAGGCGTGTGCCAGCACGCCCAGCTAATTTTTTTGTATTTTTAGTAGAGACAGGGTTTCACCATGTTGGCCAGAATGGTCTCTATCTCCTGACCTTGTGATCCGTCTGCCTCGGCCTCCCAAAGTGCTGAGATTACAGGTGTGAGCCACCATGCCCAGCTGTGCATAATCTTCTTTAGCACCTTATACTGTCTTTTTAATTTTAGCCATCCTAGAAGGTATGAAATGGTATCTTATCGTGGTTTTGGTATGCATTTTCCTAAAAATTGTTACACATTTTTTCATGTGATTATGGGTCACTTGTTCCTTCTCCTAGCTGTTGACCCCATGATGAACAGCTACCCTTCCCCACTCCACTCTTCTTAAGGAATTGGATACTAGATTTTCTTTTCTCTATATCTCCACTAGCTTTATATTTTATCATCTGTATTACTGAAACGTACTGTTTGCTGAGCTTTTCTTTATCATAAAACTGAGTATTTTATCATAAAACTGAATATTTTTTTATGCTAACTTAGCCTTATTTCCTTAGTCCATTGTTGAAACTTCAGAAAAGCTCCAGAATACCAAGATAATCTTGTGCAAACTATAAATAGGTGGCAGAGAATTTTGAATCATGTTAATTTTTCAGTATCCTTGTTACCTGTTGAGTTGACTCTTTGTTTTTCTTTTTCTTCACAGATGTTTCAGCGTTTGTGTATCCATGTGATTCAGAGGCTGAGACCTGTGCATGCTCACCTCTATTTGCAGCCAGGAATGGAAGATGGGTAAGAAGTACTTTTTGAACACGTGTGTGTGTGTGTGTGTGTGTGTGTGTGTGTGTGTGTGTGTGTTTTAAAGAGATAGGGTTTCTCCATGTTGCCCAGGTTGGTCTCAAACTCTTGAGTTCAAGTGATCCGCCCACCTCGGCTCCCAAAGTGCTGGGATTACAGGCATGAGCCATCATGCCTGGCTCTAATTTTTAAGTTTCTTGACAACCTGCCTACAAAGCTTTTTTAAAATCCACACTGAAATACTCTGTTTAAAAATAATCTGTAATAATACATTCAAAATGGTAAAACTATTTTTGTTTTATTTAAATTTTGCATCTGGAAAATCCTCTGCAAATTACTTTATGGCTTAGTCTTTTTGTTTGCATTGATTTAGCCAGTCACAAGAATTGGAATCTAGCTACTTATATTATTGCAATTGATATCTCAAAGATAAAAGAAACTCAGAGTTTAAAAAATATTTTTTCTCCCAAACATTATCTTCAAGTCTCATACATTCTCTAAGATCTATTTAATTGTTTTTTAGGTCAGATGATATGGATGCCTCAGTAGAAGATATTGGTGGTCGTTCATGTGTCACTCGCTTTGTGAGAACTCTGTTATTAATTATGGAACATGGTGTAAAACCTCACAGTAAACATCTTACAGAGTATTTTGCCTTCCTTTACGAATTTGCAAAAATGGGTGAAGAAGAGGTGAGGCTATATCTTATTTTTTGGTTTATGTACCTATTTTTAGTATTTGAAACTTAATTGCTTTTATTTTATATTTTTAAATCTTTTTGTTGTTTAGAGCCAATTTTTGCTTTCATTGCAAGCCATATCTACAATGGTACATTTTTACATGGGAACAAAAGGACCTGAAAATGTAAGTACAATTCTATCTTATGTCAGGGATTTAGAGGCCATGGTTTTTGTAGTTTGTGTCATGTGAAGTCCAGAGACGTTAGAACCCTTTAACCTTTCTTCTGGAACCTGATATTGGATAATGTGAAGGATCTAAGATTGGTTGATGTTTTTAATCTAATTTTAATGGATATAGCAAGAGAAGAAACAACTAGGTAGTGAAGTTCATTGGTAAGGTCCTAGAACAAAGCAAGTACACTTAGGCAAAGTGGTCACCTACTTGGGGATCTTATCAAGAATGTATTGTTTTTGTGAACATTTTGGTGGTCATATTTTTAAGCTCTTTGCTGTTAAGTTTATGAGAGTCTTTCCAAAATTTAACTAGCTGGTCTATTAATAATGTTAAAGTATTACATGAATTTTATATTGTCCATGACAACTGCATTAGGTTGTATGATCTACTTGCACTCTTACTCAATCCTTTTCTTAACCATAAGAGAGAAGTACTCTTTATATCTCCATTTAACAGATGAGACAATTGAGACTTAGAGATGTTAACTTATTTTAGATCACAATGAGTTTAGCTTTGATCCTTGTCAGACTACTGAGCTAAAACTCTTAAACACTGTTTTGTAATGCTTCACAGAATATACACTAGTATTCTCTAATTCCAGCCTATAAGGCTCCCTACTTCAACTGCTTTTCTTTTGCTTTATCAGATCATAAAATCTTTTGAGTCTCTTGCATTTAAAAGCCCAAGTGAATGTCTCTTTGAAATACCCACTTTTTAGAATATCAGGAAACTATAAATAAGAATTTTTTCTTTTGTATATCTGGCGTTTTTATTAGAAAATACTATTTTATCATACTTTTAATTTTTTTATCCTGATTTATCTTCCAAGGAGCTTGCTTATAAGAAAAAATTATTCAAGGATTTATAGGTAAGGTAAATAGTGTTGAGATTTTTTTTTTTTTTTGAGTCAGAATCTTGCTCTGTCACCCAGGCTGGAGTGCAGTGGTGCAATCCTGGCTCACTGCAACCTCCGCCTCCCAGGTTCAAGTGATTCTTCTGCCTCAGCCTCCCAGCTAGCTGGGATTATAGGTACGTGCCACCACGCCTGGCTAATTTTTGTATTTTTAGTAGAAACGGTTTCACCATGTTGGCCAGGCTAGTCTCGAACTCCTGACCTCAAGTGCTCCACCCGCCTTGACCTCCCAAAGTGCTGGGATTACAGGTGTGGGCCACCATGCCTGGCTGAGAATTGTTCTTTATAGTTCTTCCAATTTAATCTAGGATTGTCCTGAATGTCGTTTAGAGTGTTTTATGTTAAGGTTAGGTCTTTGTGCAATTGTTTTTCATGTTATGAGCTCCTGCCACCATCTGCAATGAGTAGTTATGTAAAACAAGTCATTTGTTCTCAAAGTAATATTAAAACCACCACCATATCAATATTGAATTCTGTTCCAACTTAGCCTCAAGTTGAAGTGTTATCAGAGGAAGAAGGGGAAGAAGAGGAGGAGGAAGAAGATATCCTCTCTCTGGCAGAAGAAAAATACAGGCCAGCTGCCCTTGAAAAGATGATAGCTTTAGTTGCTCTTTTGGTTGAACAGTCTCGATCAGAAAGGTGAAATGTTTCTTAAAATGTTTAAAGCATGTTTGGTTTTATTATTTTTACATAATTGTTTACCACTAGCTTTTCCATTAGCTTTTTATTATATATAATTATATAATTGTTATTCACTAGTTTTTATTATATAATCCCTTTTAAATAATAACACTACTATTCATCAACTCTTGTGACATAAGAATTTCAGTCCTTTCTACTAAACTTTTACTTTATCTCTGAGTCATGTTAGAAATAGTCATTGAAAATATATACAGTAAAATATCTAGCAAAATAGAGCGTGCATTCATTCTTTAACTTAGCAACTTCATTTCTAGGAATCTGTGCCCAAAATACAGAAAGATGTATATGCAAATCTGTTTATTGAAACCATGCTTCTAATAGCAAAAGACAAAAGGGAACTAGTTGAAAAAACAGCATCCATTCAAAAGAGTACTTTATAGCTGAAAAAGGAAATGTGGAATTTATCTGTATTACCACAGAGAAATCTTTAGGATATGTTACTGAATTTAAAAAGGTGGAGAAAAGTATATATGGATTCCCACTTTTGTAAGGGAATGCTATGATGACACACACAGAGAGAGAGAGAGAGAGAGAGAGAGAGTGTGTGTGTGTGTGTGTGTACACAACTGAACCTCGTTATTTGTGGATTTCCTATTTGCAAATTCGCCTCCTTGCTAAAACGCATTTGTAATGCCAAAATTGGCACTCGGGGAACTTTTGCCGTCATTCACAGACGTGTGTATGCGGAATGGCAAAAAACTTTAGTTGCCTGACATGCCTTTCTAAGTAAGGTGAAACAAGGCAACAATCTGCCTTTTTGTTTCAGTTTTCATATTGTAAACAAATGTACTTTTCACAGTGTGTGCTGTGAAAATTTTTTTTATATATTTACGCTTTTTGTTGGTGATGTTACTGTTTAAAATGGCCCTCGGCCAGGTGTGGTGGCACATGCCTGTGGTCCCAACTACTTTGGAGGATGAGGTGGATGGCTTGAGGCCAGGAGTTTGAGGCTGCAGTATGCCACTTTGGCACCTGTGAATAGCCATTGCAGTCCAGCTTGGGAAATACAGCAAGATCCATCTGTAAAAATAAATAAATAAAATGGCCCTCAAGTGTAGTGCTGAAGTGCTCTCTAGTGTTCTTAAGCTCAAGAAGGCTGTGATGTGCCTTATAGGGAAAATATATGTGCTAGATAAGTTTCATTCATATGAGTTTTAACACTGTTGGCAGTGAATTAAATGTTAATGAATCAACAATATATGTTAAATAAGGTATCTTTTAACAGTAACACTCATAAAAGAAAGTTAAATGTATTGATTGGTTGACAAAAATATTACCAGAGGCTTACAGCAACTTAATTCTCTATTTTCCCTAGTAGCAATAATTTGGTATTTGCTAATTAAGTATTTGCTGCACTTTATAGAACACAACTACCACAAATACAAGAATTGACTATAATTCAATAACTTTTTTTTTTTAATGGTTTCCAGTGGATAGAGGAAGAAAAACAGGGTGGAGTGGACAGGTATAGATTCTTGACAAATTTAACTTTGGAATCATGTAAATGTATAATTTTAAATAAGTGAATAAGAAGTAATCTCTAAAAATCAAAAGCACAGTGAAATAAGTGAACCTAACTATATGTTAAATAGGTGTATTTCTAGTGGGATGTATATGAAGGACAAAAAAATTGCAAAATTATCCTAAACTGTTTTTGTAATTATATTGTTTGTAACAAAAGTATTATTCTGAAAGTGTTAATGTATATTACAGGATGAAGCAAATAAGTAACTGTTAATGCCATTGGAAACCAAGATTTTCAGCAAAAGAAGATAAAAATATTAAATTGTAGGGCTTTGCATAATTTACTTAAAACTAAATTTGAATTGGAAATATCAGTAGCAGTTTATGGTGTATTTTGCAAACAGAAAATCCATTACAGAAAATGTTTTACCTACCGCTGTTTTCTGAAAAGACCTGGAAACCCTGTACAACCCAGAATCAATGAATACCATTGGCATCTAGGGTATAGTCTCTAGGTTTCATTTCCCACTGAAAGAATTAGGGTTCCTTGGAAAAACGACCAGTTTCAGTTCTTGGGAAAGAAATGAATGAGAAGCCTGCAATGTCTTGTCATTTTGGAAAGCAAGGAGGCAGTCTAAGACTACTGAGGTCATGTTAAAGAAACTCAAGAGCCAACTTATGGAGGTTTCTACTGGTCGTAGATTGGACAGCTTTGAGCATCGGTAATAACTGCAGTGGATTGTGAATCACATCAAAGATGTTTAAATCCATGAGTTCATAATAATACCTAAAAAGAAAAATTTTTTAGTTTACTGGCAACTTTTGGAGTATACTAGGAAATCAAATAATTGATAAATAATAGAAACATTATCAAGCATTTATTCTACTTGGCAAGTGTACTTCATGGCAACCAAAGGGTGACTGAGGGGAAGTTTGTGGTCTTACATGTATTCAAGCTAATTAATGAACCAGGACAATTGGAATTAGAATATCACTATTTGGAACCCCATATGAAATAAACTGGGCAATTATCATCATTGACAGAAAACCTTACAAAAACCCTTCATTGTGTGCCTCCTACAAGATACTATTAATTAAAAAGTCACACCTAGGCTCATGAAGTCTGGATCTGACTACCAGTTTATAGGACAGAGTAACATGTTAAGACAGCACCATAAGGATACAATCAGCAAAATATAAATGTGAGAGAAACTACAGGACAAATGATCTTCAACAGATAAATTGAAAACTTATAGATTGAAATATTTAAGAGACATTTCAACTAATTATGGCAAAGGACTTTATTTGAATTCTGATTCAAACAAATTAATTATTTTAAAAATCTTTTTAGAAACTTCAAGAAATTTGTTCAATGGATATTGTACGATAGTATGGAAGTATTCATTTAGTCATGAATAATGGTACTGTGGTTATGTTTTTGAAACATTTATGTTAAAGATACTATGATTTATGGATTAAATGATAAAATACCTGGAGTTTGCTTCAGAATAATTCATATTGAGTGGATGTGGGTACAAATGAAATAAGACTGGCATGATTTTGGTAAATCTGAAGCTGAGTGGTGGAATACTTGCCCTATTCTATTTTTTAATATAGCTGAAAATTTTATAAGTTACAAAAGAAGTATGCAAATCCAGGTGTAGTGGCTTGTACCTGAATCCCGGTTATGCAGGAGGATCCCCTGAGCCCAATAGTTCGAGGCTGCAGTGAGCTGTGATCACATCACTGCACTCCTGCCTGGGCAACAGAAGTAGACTCCATCTCTAAAAAGGAGGAAAGAAAAAAAAAGGAAGGAATATACAGTAATATTAAACTGGGAGATGCTAATTTATAGAAGTCCATTTGGTTTTGAAGGGTCTCATGTCAAAAAAAGTAAGTAAAATAAGACCCATCTTACTGTTTTATATACTAAAATATTAAGTTAATTAAATGACAGTAAAGTACATTTGGGCTTCTGTTTACCAATCCTGGAATGTTTAAAAAATGCCTAAAAGACATTTAGCAAGCAAGTGTAGCTAGCAAAAAAATCATTTTATGACAGCTTAGTACACTTATAATTAACAATTTTTTATACATGTTATGATGTAAATCACTGTAAAGTAATACAGAAGGAAGAAAAACTTACTTCCACTAATATTTTCTTTCAGGCATTTGACATTATCACAGACTGACATGGCAGCATTAACAGGAGGAAAGGTAGTACATTCTCTAATATTAGACAATTTGATCATCACAAAAATAATAACGGTTCTTAAATGAACAACTTTTGCTTTTGACAGGGATTTCCCTTCTTGTTTCAACATATTCGTGATGGCATCAATATAAGACAAACTTGTAATCTGATTTTCAGCCTGTGTCGATACAATAATCGACTTGCAGAACATGTAAGTGCTAAGGAACAGTCTTAAAGGTTTTTGGAAAGTTTTAAAACAATATCCTGAAATTTGGCTAGGTACGGTGGCTCATCATGCCTGTAATCCCAGCACTATGGGAGGCCAAGGTGGGAGAATTGATTGAGCCCAGGAGTTTGAGACCAGCCTAAGCAACATAGTGAGGACCCCTCTCTACACAAAATAGAAAAAAACTAGCTGGGTGTAGTGGCACATGTCTGTAGTCCCAGCTACTGAAAGGCCGAGGCAGGAGGATTGCTTAAGCCCGAGAAGTCAAGGCTGCAGTGAGCTGTGATTCCACCACTGCATCCCAGCCTGGGTGACAGAGCGAGACCCTGTCTCAAAAACAAAACAAGAATATCCTGAAATCCTCCTCTTTCTGTTTTAGATTGTATCTATGCTTTTCACATCAATAGCAAAGTTGACTCCTGAGGTATGTAAACATTTGTTAATTTACATTTTTAAAACAATTTTCAGTACTGCTAATCTTTAAAATGAGCCTAATTGTTCTTGAGAAAAAATGTATCAGGGTTTCTCCTATAACATAATAAGCTATTTTGAAATGTTTAATGTGAATAAAATGAACTACCTAATTATGTCTTACTACAAATATAATTTTCCTAACTAAATGTAAATATGTGTATAAACTCAATATATCGGAGTACCACCTGAATGCCAGGCTTAAAAGTTGTTTAATTTGGAGCATATATCATAATTATGCCCAAAGAAAAAGTAGACCAACCAGGACTTAACATGTGTGGAAAAATACATAGAAAATAGAATATAGCATTATATAAAAGTATTTTTGTAAAATGAAAATGTTACAGCTATTTTAACAATCGCTGTCAAACATTAATATAAATTGTCTCTCAGGTTGCTGTAGGAAACTTTTAATCTAAATTTTTCAGTAGAACATAGTTGTCGTCTTAAAATTTATTTTTGGGGTTGGGGACATGTTGTTCAAAGGACATAAATTTGAGTAAGTTCAAGAGATCTATTGTACAATGGGTGATTATGGTTAATTATACTTGAAAATCGTTGAGTAGATTTTAAGTGTTGTGACAAAAAATAAGTGTGTGAGGTAATGCATATGTGATTAGCTTGATCTCGCCATTCTACAATGTATACGTATTTCAAAACATGTTGTGCATCATAACAGTGTTTGTCAATTTAGAAAATATTTTTATCTTTTCTGAAATACACTTGACATCTAGAAAAATCTGTCTCACGTGGTTCCCAGTTGACTTTGTATCCCCTTGCTGCTGCTTTATGGTAGTTCAGGTTCACATGCAGAAGTACTGACTGAGCTCTGCTCCCCTAGCACACATTTAAATGTAATGTTTAGTAGAATATATACTACTTTTCTGCTGAAAGAGATGGGTTCATATTAATCTAAATGCACAGTCATGTATGTGTTTTACAGGCAGCCAATCCTTTCTTTAAGTTGTTGACTATGCTAATGGAATTTGCTGGTGGACCTCCAGGAATGCCTCCCTTTGCATCTTATATTCTGCAGAGGATATGGGAGGTAAGTCTTGGAATACGTGTTTTCAGTGTTTATTTTCCTGATGATTTTATTTTTATAATATTGTCACTACCATTTTAAGTACCAGTTTCTTACTGGGTACCCCAAGATGGTTTCAGTAAGTCACAGGTTTGGGGAAGAAGAGTTCTTAGCTAGTCTAGTTGTATTAAAGACATTCTTGTAAAGTCAGAGACAGCTTTACCCAATTTTAAGTTTTCATTCTTCTGCTCTCCAAAGTTCCATAAAGCAACTAGAATTCCTAGAAATACAAACGAAGTGTTTTTAAGAATTGACAGAAATGGTAGAGGAAGCACCAGCCACCTTCTTTCTTCCAGAGTTACTGCCAAGGTCTCAAAATTTCTCCTTGTTTGAGTATTGGAAAAGCTCAAGACCAGGGGACAGCAAACTTTTCCCTAAATGGTCAGATAGCAAATATTTTAGACTTTGTGTGCCATACAGTTTCTGCTGAAACTACTTAACTTTGCTGTGGTAGAATATAAGCAACTATGGACAAGAAATGAATGGGTATGGGTGTGTTTCAATAAAACAACAAAAGCAGGCAGCCACAGAATTTGACCTGCTGGCCATAGTTTGTTAGCCTCTACTCTAGATTCCGAGGATTCACCTTTCTCATGAAAGAACTCTCCACAGCAGTACAGCGAGCTTCTTGCATTCTCACTTAGTACCAGGTTGGGCATATAATTAGAAAAAGTAAAGATGAGAAACTTTAGAGAATTAAAAGTACTTTGAAATAAATTTCCAAATATAACAAGACCTGGAATTCATGGAGTCCTCATATTTGTCTTCTGGTATTTGGTTATTTTAAATTTATTTTGTAAACCAGTGACACATTTTTCTGAACATTTCTTGTTGATAAAAGTAAGTAGCTTTAAAAATGGGAAATAATAGGCTGGGTGCGGTGGCTCACACCTGTAATCCCAGCACTTTGGGAGGCTCAGGTGGGTGGATCACGAGGTCAGGAGATCAAGACCATCCTAGCCAACATGGTGAAACCCTGTCTCTACTAAAAACAAAAATTAGCTGGGCGTGGTGGCGCACGCCTGAAGTCCCAGCTACTCGGGAGGCTAGAGGCAGGA
This sequence comes from Cacajao melanocephalus, assembly GCA_963573385.1. Lineage (NCBI taxonomy): Eukaryota > Metazoa > Chordata > Mammalia > Primates > Pitheciidae > Cacajao > Cacajao melanocephalus. Next base: position 45,734 of record CAUYLG010046250.1, read on the forward strand.
GAATCGCTTGAACCTGAGAGGCAAAGGCTGCAGTGAGCTGAGATCACACCACTGCACTCCAGCCTGGCAATAGAGTGAGACTCTGTCTCAAAAAAAAAAAGAAAAAAATAGGGTGAAACCTTTTTAAGCTCTAATTGTCAAAAAAGTACTTTAGCTTTAAGTGTCTAATAGCATATACAGAAAGTAAGTTAAAAAGTAATTGCTCGTTCAGTTGGCCTTATATCCTGTTCTTGTCATGTTATTTGTAGGTGATTGAATACAATCCTTCTCAGTGTCTAGATTGGTTGGCAGTGCAGACACCCCGAAATAAACTGGCACACAGCTGGGTCCTACAGAATATGGAAAACTGGGTTGAGCGGTTTCTTCTGGCTCACAATTATCCTAGAGTGAGGACTTGTAAGTCAAATATTCAGAATTTGATAAACCATTTATTATGCAAAGTTTTGTTTTGTTCTTAGGCAACTACGATATGCACATTGTTGTATAATACAAAATTCTTGGAGATTTTTGTTTTTTTAAGGATAGGAAACCATGTTATTTCTTGGGTAACATCGTCACTACTACCATTTTTGTTTCCTTGCTTGATAAGAATTATAAGGCATGATCAGCATTAATGAAGAGAATGAAAGGTTAGAAAATCCTGTCTTTAACTTTTGAGAAGGTTAAGGATAAAATGGTAATAAAGACATAAGCAGGCAGGCACGGTGGCTCACGCCTGTAATCCCGACACTTTGGGAGGCTGAGGCGGGTGGATCACCTGAGATCAAGAGTTTGAGACCAGCCTGACCAACATCAAGAAACCCTGTCTCTACTTAAAATACAAAAAAAATTAGCCAGGCATGGTGGCGCATGCCTGTAATCCCAGCTACTTGGGAGGCTGAGGCAGGAGAATTGCTTGAACCCGGGAGGTAGAGGTTGTGGTGAGCCGAGATCGTGCCATTGCACTCCAGCCTGGGCAACGAGCAAAACTCCATCTCAAAAAAAAAAGACATAAGCTGATTGAAAATATTGTCTGAAATTATGAGAAAGATATATAAACACTTTTAGTCATACACGAGCCAGTAAAAAAGATCTGAGACAGGTAGACAGGTACCAAAAATACCTCACAAAATAGAAAATTGCTTGTAAATAAACATAGAAAATGTTACTTTGATAGTTCAAAGAAATGAAAATAATTTTTAAATTTCTTGTAATTATTATAAACATTTTCTATCTGCTGAGAAGGTCCTATAGTCAGTGATACTCAAGTATCAACACATCTGGTACCCAGATGTTGGATTATTGTTTTTTTGTTTGTTTGTTTGTTTTGGTGGAGGGATGGAGTCTTGCTCTGCTGCCCAGGCTGGAGTGCAGTGGCAGAACCCAACCTCCGCCTGTTGGATTCAAGCGATTCTCTCACCTCATTCTCCCAAGTAGCTGAGCTTACAGGTGTGGACCACCGCACTCAGCTGATTTTTGTATTTTTGGTAGAGATAGGGTTTCATCCTGTTGGCCAGGCTGGTCTTGAACTCCTGACCTCAAGTGATCTGCTTGCCTTCGCCTCCCAAAGTGCTGGGATTACAGGGGTGAGCCACCATGCCTGGCCCAGATGTTGAGTTGTGAATACCATTCTCCAGTAAAAGAATTCACAGCTCCTAGGAGAAATCACTGATTTTAGGGCTGGGGCAGAGAATATACAAGATGAGTGTGGAATATCTTACAGTGCCAGAAAGTGAAAGTACTCGAAAATCAAAATGGTGGGGATATGTCAAAGAAACACAGAGCTAACCTGAAAGAACTCCCAGGGGCCAAAGCTGGAACAATTTGAGTAACAAAATAAATTACGTAGCACTGGGTTATAACCCCAAAGATAAAATAAATATCCATGAGTCCATATTTAGTAGAAATAAATGATTGAATAAATAAAATGGAGAAGAAACAAATTTCCCATACAAAAGAATTCCATATAATTTATGTACACATGTCCCCAGGAGGTGGAGCTTAATTCCTCCCTCCTCAAGTTTGATCTTGGTGACTTTCTTCCAAGGAGTGTAGTAGTGTGGGATGTGGGGGAAGTAACTTTACAGTGAAGAAACTTTGCAGATACAGCTCAGCCAGGTGATTAATGTTAACATCATCGCTGATCAGTGAGGTTGATAGTGTACCCTTGATAAGGTATGATGGCAAAGGGTACTTCATCTCTTAAGGTTTTCTGTCCAAAAACCTATAACCTGGATCTAACCATGACACATCAGACAAACTCAGATTGAGGGGCATTCTGTGAAATACCTGGCCAGTATTCGTTTAAACTATAAAGGTCATTAGAAACAAGGAAAGTCTACAAAACTGTCAACAGCCAAGAGGAAGTTAAGGAGACATGACTAAATGTAATGTATACTAGCTGGAATCCTGGAACAAAAAAAGGACATTAGGGCAAAACAAGTGAAATCTAAAGTGGAGAGTTTGGTTAGTAGTAATGTACTGGCAGTGGTTTCTTAGTCACAACAAATGTACCATCATAATAATGTTAACAATGGGGAAAACTAGGTTGCGGGGGGTGTATGGAAATTGTTCTTATTTTTAAATAAAAGGTTTATTTGAGAGAAAAACCTTTCAGTGGAGTAAACAATGGATTGACAGGGGCACTCTGCACATGGGCCTTTTTTTTCTTTTTTTTTCCTGTGAGTTTAGTTAATCCCGCCTTAATAGGCTCTTTGTAAGAGCAAGTAGTCAAAAACTGTGTGAGAGCTGTGTGCTCTTACAAAGAGATGTGTGCTGGTCGGCGTTCATGTCTTGACCCGTGACCATAAAACCAACCAAAAAAATACTATGCTGAACCCCAAAAAAAGTTTTTTAGCCAGGTGTTACACCTAACGCTGATGATTGTGCTGAGAAAATGGAATCCTTGTACATTGCAGTATTACCCTTATGAAAGGTAATTTAACAGATGTTTACCAGGATTCTTAAAAATGGTATACCCTTTTAATCTCAGTAATACTGTTTCAGGGATTCTAGTGTAAGTATATGGATGCTCAACAGCATAATTTATAGTAGTGAAAAATTTAAAAGTGTACAGTTAGGAAACATTGTTATAATGTATCATTTTTAAATACAGTAGTGAAGACTACATAGTAATATGAAAAAGTGCTTCTGCTATAACTTGGTAAGAGTCCAAATATTTGAATAGAAATAGTGTAACTTAGAATGAGAATTAAAATAACATGTATAAAAGAAAAGCTTCATAGAAATACTTCTAAATACAACAAAATTAATGACTGAGAACTTTTAATATAGAGAAAAGAAGAAAAATTGAGACATCAGTGTCTTAGAGTTGCCATATAGACATGGAAGTAGACTTAGCATACACCTAGACCCAGGGACTCTTAAGTTATAAGAAGGCAGATAACAAAATGGCAAGATGCCCTGTTCCAAATTAACCCTCCTAACTTTTCTTACAGATAAACATAATTTAAAAGTTGTGTTTTTTTTTTTTCTGTAAGAGAACTTTCTTTTATTTAAAAGCTGGTAGCTTTTATAGGAAAAGAAGAGGTAATTAGGTAAAGTGAAATATTAAAGCAAAGTGAAATATTAATTGTAGAATCTTAGTGGTAGCTGTGGTCTTAGTAGAGTTTTTTCCAACCTTATAATGTGTCCAAAAAATTGTCACCATGAAATGTTGAGGTGAAAGTATATAACTCAAACTGAATGCCTTTTTTTTTTTTTTTTTTTTTTTTGATATGGAGTCTTGCTCCATCACCCAGGCTGGGGTATAGTGCTGCAATCTCAGCTCCCTGCAACGTCTGCCTCCCAGGTTCAAGTGATTCTCCTGCCTCAGACTCCTGAGTAGCTGGGATTACAGGTGCCCACCACCTTGCCCAGATAATTTTTGTATTCTTAGGAGAGATGGGGTTTCACCATATTGGCCAGGCTGGTCTTGAACTCCTGACCTCAGAAGATCCGCCCACCTTGGCCTCCCAAAGTGCTGGGATTACAGGCATGAGCCACTGCTCTCAGCCAAATGACCCTTTTTTTTTTTTTTTTTTGAGACAGAGTCTCGCTCTGTCACACGATCTTGGCTCGCTACAACCTCCATCTCCCTGGTTCAAGAAGTTCTCTGCCTCAGCCTCCCGAGTAGCTGGGATTACAGATGCCTGCCACCAGGCCTGGCTAATTTTTGTGTTTTTAGTAGAGACAGGGTTTCACCATCTTGGCCAGGCTGGTCTTGAACTCCAGACCTTGTGATCCACCCTCCTCGGCCTCCCAAAGTGCTGGGATTACAGGCATGAGCAACCAAGCCTGGCCCGAATGACTTTTTAAAATCATAAATTACTTTTCTTGACTGCAGTTTTGTACAAAAATTGATCAGGATGATATCTACATGCCAGGTTTTTATATTTGAAACACATAGGCTGGGCACAATGGCTTACGCCTGTAATTCCAGCACTTTGGGAGGCTGAAGTGGGCGGATCACGAGGTTAGGAGATTGAGACCATCCTGGATAACATGGTGAAACCCCGTCTCAACTAAAAATACAAAAAATTAGCCAGGTGTGGTGGCACATGCCTGTAGTCCCAGCTACTCGGGAGGCTGAGGCTGGAGAATCACTTAAACCTGGGAGGTGGAGGTTGCAGTAAGCCAAGATGGCGCCACTGCACTCCAGCCTGGGCGACAGTGCAAGACTCCATCGATAAAAGAAAAAAGGAACACATAACAAACTGAGCCTTAAAAAAAAAACTAAGCAGACTAATACATGGGTAAAGAAATATCTAGAAAATGCAGTATTATGCACAAAGTTTAATTTGGAAAAAATTTGTAAAACTAAAATTAATTTTAGAAACCCTAACTTTACTTGCTTTGACAATACAATGGAAATTATCAAATTATAGTTAGAATGGGGGCAACAAGTAATGGTTGTGCTGAAAAGAACCCAAACTCAGCCATTAGAGAATCTTGAGGAGGTTCCATAGTGAATATTATTAGGAGCATTAGCCTGTGACTCTGACAGGCTAGATTTGAATCCCAGCTCTGCTACTAGCTGTGTAAGCTGAGATAGTCCCACTGTTGTAAGCCTGAGTAAAAGTGAGAATAATAAACGCAATTCCTACCACGTAAGTTATGATGTTAAATAGTATACATTCAGTTGAGGCTCATAGTTCTTAATAGTTACTATTATTGTTCACCATTATCATCATCATTTCTCAAGGCAAAATCTAGGCTCCACCTCTTTATCTGTGTAACCTTGGTCTTTGCTTCTCCAAGATTCAGATTTTCCAGAGCACTTTTACCTCCATCCAGAGTGATTGTGAGGATTAAATAAGAAGTTTATAAAGTACCTAATTCAATGCTTTGTTGATAGTAACTGCTTTTACAGGTGAACTCAACTAGTAAGTCATTAACCCCTCAGCATTGTAACATTGACTTAATAACAGTTTAACACCCAATTCTTTCCTTGAGTGTAAATTTAGCCTTAAAAGAGTTTTAAAGATTTTCTAAAGTTAATGTTCCCTAATTAGCATGTATGTAATCAAATAGGACTTTTATGTATATCTCATTCTGTCTTTATAACTGAAGTATATGTTATCTGGCTGCAGTTTAACACCCAGTTCTTTTGGTGTAAGGTTAGCCTTAGAAAACTTTTAAAGATTTTCCAAAGTTAATGTTCTATAATTAGCATATATGTAATCTTATAGATTGAACTTTTATGTATCTCTCTTTATAACTTAATTATATTTTACCATTATCTGTAAGTTATTGCAAAGTAATTTACCATTATTTTTCAATTAAGAAAACTAAGACTGTAAAACATTAAATGGTTTGACCTGGTCAGGCACCTTTTGGTACATTTTCTGACTCCAAATGCTGGGTTCTCTCTACTAAATCATACTACTTCCTGAGAAGAAATAAATAATATAGTGGGAAAATTCTGCATCTTGGACAAGCTAAAGAAAAGTGGTTTAAAAATTATTGCCATTTCAAAAATAACAATGTCAGTATAGAAGGTATCTATTTTTATCACCCCTTGGGATCTTTTTGTGGGGCCAAGGGGAAAGCAGAAAGATTATTAGAAATGTTCATGTCCCTTAATTTTTATTTTAATTATTAAAGGGAACAGTGGCTTTGTGATTAATGACTGCTGTTCAGTCTATTTTATATCTTACAAGGATCTGACAGTTTTGTTTTACATTTTATAGCTGCAGCTTATCTTCTGGTGTCCCTTATACCAAGCAATTCATTCCGTCAGATGTTCCGGTCAACAAGGTCTTTGCACATCCCAACCCGTGACCTTCCACTCAGTCCAGACACAACAGTAGTCCTGCATCAGGTCTACAACGTGCTCCTTGGTTTGCTCTCAAGAGCCAAACTTTATGTTGATGCTGCTGTTCATGGCACTACAAAACTAGTGCCCTATTTTAGCTTTATGACTTACTGTTTAATTTCCAAAACTGAGAAGCTGATGTTTTCCACATATTTCATGGATTTGTGGAACCTTTTCCAGCCTAAACTTTCTGAGCCAGCAATAGCTACAAATCACAATAAACAGGCTTTGCTTTCATTTTGGTACAATGTCTGTGCTGACTGTCCAGAGAATATCCGCCTTATTGTTCAGAACCCAGTGGTAACCAAGAACATTGCCTTCAATTACATCCTTGCTGACCATGATGATCAGGATGTGGTGCTTTTTAACCGTGGGATGCTGCCTGCCTACTATGGCATTCTGAGGCTCTGCTGTGAGCAGTCTCCTGCATTCACACGACAACTGGCTTCTCACCAGAACATCCAGTGGGCCTTTAAGAATCTTACACCACATGCCAGCCAATACCCTGGAGTGAGTAAAATTGATACTCTTTTATCTATATCCTCAGATAGATTGTAAATAATCTGTTTTTCCCCTTGTGGGAAGTGGTGGCAGAATATAGAATAGTCTCACCATTCTTTCTTAAGAACTTTATGTATATTTGTTTTCTTAAATACATATATAAAATGTTACATTGTTATAAAATTGATAACTGTGAGGATAACTTTTCTTAGGATAAAGTTAAAGTTTCATCTCTAGAAAACTTAGCTGTTTTTTAATTTGTAGTTTTGTGAATGTATTCTTGTGTGCCTAATAAAAAAAAGTCAGCTTTATGGTACAGTCTTAAGGAATTGAGTACTTTGCTGTTTAAAAATGAGTTATTTGTTATCAAGATCTGCATGCTATGCTAAACTGTGAGCTAGACAATTTTATATCTAAAGCTAGTATTCCTCAGTATTTGTTCTCAAGCTACATCCAAACAAATGAAATGCTTAAGAGATCAATCAAGATACCTCTATATGCAGTTTAAATTGAGTCCCTTTTTCTCTGTAGACTATTTGTAGGTTTTATATTAAGTTTTTTCTGCTAGATGTAAGGCTGTCAAACTTGGATAATGCTTTTCACTGTTGCCCCTTATTTTCTGTTGTAAACTGTACTAGACCATCCTTTATAGATCAGATTGTCTTTTCTAGATGATGTAATAAGTTGTATAGAATCTCACACCTAGGAAAAATAACCTAATTTCTAGTCAGAGAAAATTAGAATCCCAGGCTGGGCACAGGGGCTCACATCAGTAATTTCAGCACTTTGGGAGGCTGAGGCAGGTGGATTGCTTGAGCCCAGGAGTTCAAGACCAGCCTGGGCAACATGGCGAAACTCCATCTCTACAAAAAATGTAAAATTAGCCAGGTGTAGTGGTGCACACCTATTGTCCCAGCTATTTGGGAGGCTTAGGTGGGAGGATTGCTTGAGCCCAGGAGGTTGAGGCTGCAGTGAGCCATTGTACTCCAACCTGGGGAACAAAGCAAGACCCTGTCCCAAAAGAAAAGAAAAAATTAGAATCCCTACAATACAGCAAAGAAAGTGAGTGTATTAAGTACCAGGATATTCAAAACCAATGCCATAAGAATACAAAATGACAATCTTGCTGACTTCAGAGGGGTCAGGATAGGATTTATTAAGTTTCAGTGAGTTTGTCTCAATCATATTCACATAAATAATATTTGTCTAGTTACTAAATGTGATGTCCAGAATTAAATATACTTTTGACAAATACTAGATGAGTTAGAATGCATCCCTCCATGTTATTTCTTGCTCTTGACATCAGTGAAATGTAATGTCTTTTATTGTAGAATGTCCTTATCTATTAGAAATTTTCATGAAAATGATACTGAAGTCAGTTTTTTGCTTTGGGGGTTTCAGTTCATTGACAGCTATATGTTAGAAGAGCAGTTCTCTCCAGACATGTGCATATAAGTCTATAAAATCACAGCTAGTGACTTTACTAAAATATTTGTTTTTACTTTTTAATTCATCAAGAACTTGAACTGAGCATCAGTCTAGAAAAGCATTTTAAATGTTGGAACAGAGGATTACCTCATATGCAGTATTAATTTCAGTGTTATTTAGGCATTTAAAATCTTTGTGGCAAAGTGATGATTTCTCATTAATTAAAGAAAAAGCGGGTAGGAGATGATATGGCATGCCTCTGGGTATACATTTAAAGTTACAAAAGTAGTGCTTTAAGCAGTAGTAAGACTGAAAACGAATTACATTCACATAGTTTTTACTCCTTCTAAACTTGTATTTTAAGACTTGTTATTTTAGTGTATACTAAAATTTTTAAATAGAATTTACTAATTTTATAACTTTCTGAATGGTAGTGTAATCTAGCTTATTTGTATAATTTTAAGAGTTAGTTAATGAACATAGAAATGAGAAACCTGACCTTCTAAAATGCTATGGGGTTAAAAGATCATATGGCTTATTTGGCTTTTTTAGGCAGTAGAAGAACTATTTAACCTGATGCAGCTGTTTATAGCTCAGAGGGCAGATATGAGAGAAGAAGAATTAGAAGATATTAAACAGTTCAAGAAAACAACCATAAGTTGTTACTTACGTTGCTTAGATGGCCGCTCCTGCTGGACTACTTTAATAAGGTAAAAACATGTTTTTTAGTTTTGTTTTTTTCAAGTGAGATGAGGACCATCCTTTTGATGTTAAATGAGAAATCATTTACGTTAGGGAAGCATTTGTGCATGTAGCCACTTTGGAAGAACTATGATTTGAAGGTTCATGAACTACTTTTAAACAGTTTTTGGTCTGGCTTTCGTTTGTATTTGTGTATGTTTTATCAGAATTTTAGGGTTGAAAGGAACCTTAATGTACAGACTTCCACCTAAAGCTTGAATTGTCTTGTCTGTGGCAATTTATTCTAACTCAGGCTTGATACTTCAGTTCTAGATGCCTCTAGAAACAGTTTTCTGCACCTTTGGATGAGTCTATTAATGTTTTGCTTTCTGTTTAGCCTAAATCTATCTATCTGGCTTTCTGATCTGTAGGACTTGACCAAAATTATAAAACATAATCTTTATAATTAATTTTTCAGAGCTACAGAAGTTATTGAATGGTTACAGAAACTACTACAAATTACCCTTAATTCCCCTTACCTGTAGAAATAAAGATCAGGCTAATTTCTTAAAATGCTTCTATGTATTACATCTAAGACTTGGAAATTATGTCCTTTATTAGGCATATTTTCTTTTTAATGATACTTTACTGATGATTTCATTGTAGTATCTTAAGCTACTCAATCTAAGATGAGGTTATTTCAGATTGTCTTCTTTGGAAAGTCTTTTTTTTTTTTTTTTTTTTGAGATGGAGTCTTGCTCTCTTGTTTAGGCTGGAGTGTAGTGGCGCCATCTGAGCTCACTGCAATCTCTGCCTCCTGAATTGAAGTGATTCTCCTGCCTCAGCCTCCTGAGTAACTGGGACTACAGGCATGCGCCACCACACCCAGCTAATGTTTTTATTTTTAGTAGAGATGGGGTTTCACCATGTTGGCCCAGATGATCTCGATCTCTTGATCTGCCCACCTCGGCCTCCCAAAGTGCTGGGAACATAGGCGTGAGCCACCGCACCCAGCCTGGAAAGCTTTTAAATGTGAATCTTCATTAGTAAACTATGAAATTAACTATGACTTTGCTAGGATTTCTTAAAAACTTTTTTGTTAAAAACTAAGACATAGGCTGGGTGTGGTGTCTCATGCCTTGTAATCCCAGCACTTTGGGAGGCAGAGGCAGGTGGATCACAAGGTCAGGAGTTTAAGACCAGCCTGGCAAAGATGGTGAAACCCTGTCTCTACTAAAAATACAAAAATTAGCCAGGCATGGTGGCAGGCACCTGTAATCCCAGCTACTTGGAAGGCTGAGGTAGGAGAATTGCTTGAACCCGGGAAGTAGGTGGAGGTTGCAGTGAGCCAAGATCGTTATTGCTGCACTCCATCCTGGGCGACAGAGCAAGACTCTATCTCAAAAAAAAAAAAAAAAACTAAGACATAAACACACACAATTAGGCTGGGCCTATGCAGGGTTCAGGGTCGTCAGGATCATTAGTATCGCTGTCTTCCATGTCCACATCTTGTCCCACTTGGGAGGTCTTCAGAGGCAGTAACTAGCTTGGAGCTGTCATCTCCTCTGACAGTTATGCCTTCTGCTGGAATACCTCCTGTAGGAACTGTCTAAGGCTGTTTTAAATTTAACTTAAAAAAAAAAAAGGCAGTAAAATAATATAGTAAATACATAAGCCAGGCCAGGCGTGGTGACTCAAGCCTGTAATCCCAGCACTTTGGGAGGTCGAGGCAGGTGGATCACGAGGTGAGGAATTTGAGACCAGCCTGGCCAACATGGTGAAACCCCATCTCTACTAAAAATACAAAAAATTAGCTGGGTATGGTGGAGGGCATCTGTAATCCCTGCTCCTCAGGAGTCTGAGGCAGGAGATTCGCTTGAACCCAGGAGGCGGAGGTTGCAGAGAGTCAAGACCGCACCATTGCACTCCAGCCTGGGCTACAGAGTGAGACCTGTCTTAAAAAAAAAAAAGGAAAATACTTAAACCAGTAACACAGTCATTTATTAACATTATCAAGTATTATGTACTGTATATAATTGCGCTATACTTTTTTAAGACAGGCAGTACAACAGGTTTGTTTATACCAGCATCATCAGAGACATGTGGGTAATGTTGTGCTACAATGTTACCATGACTGTGAAGTCACTAGGCTAATAAGAATTTATCAGATCCATTATAATCTTATGGGACCACCATTGTATTTGTGGTCCATCATTTACCAAAATTCTATTTTGTGGCACATAATTATATTTTGTAAACTGTTTTCAAGGCTGACACGTTTTAGTTTTTTTTTTTCTTCATGCTACTCTTTCTTCTCAATAACCAGCTGATGAGTGTTTAGATAACATGGGTGAATTTTATGATTATCCAGAACTTAATAATTTAGAAGATGAGCCCATTATAAAAATCAAGATTGTTTATATGGAAACTTTCAAAATATTTCCATATCTTCTGCCATTGTAGATAATTAATAGACATAATTTTTTGTTGTTGAGACGGAATCTTGCTCTTGTCGCCTAGGCTGGAGTGCAATGGCATTATCTCAGCTCACTGCAACCTCTGCCTCCCAGGTTCAAGCAATTCTTCTACCTAGGTCTCCCAAGTAGTTGGGATTACAGGTGCCCATCGCTAGCTGGCTAATTTTTTTTTTTTTTTTTGTATTTTTAATAGAGACAGGAGTTTCACCATGTTGGTAAGGCTGGTCTCAAACTCCTGACCTCAGGTGATCTGCCTACCTCAGCCTCCCAAAGTGCTGGGATTACAGGCAAAGCCACCGTGCCCAGCCAAACATAATGTTTTCTTAGAGTTTTTTAAATTAAATATCATTTCCTTTTGCTGCATTTCTAGGAAACAGTTGTAGCAGTCTCTCTTCTGTAGGTAGGAAAGCAGAGAGCTTAAATGATGATTTTGTTTCTTTTTTTATCACCTAAGTGTTGTGTTCTTATTCAGAGTTCTCTAACTGGACTTTATGTTTTCTTCTAGTGCCTTCAGAATACTACTAGAATCTGATGAAGACAGACTTCTTGTTGTATTTAATCGAGGGTTGATTCTAATGACAGAGGTAAATATTTTATTGCATTTTACTGTGGATTAATCTCATTTTAATGTTCTCACCAAGACTTGTTTTATAGACTAAAAATTTAGAGTTTATGGTAAACTGTTTTACAGGTGGCAGGGTTTTAATTATATAGATCAGTAAATGTGAATTTATATTCCAAGAATAATTAGGTCATAATTTTTAAGGTGCTGTTTATTTTCCATAGTAATTCCATACTTTTCCCATCATTTTTTATTTAGAACGACCATTTGAAATAGACTATTTCTATTCATTTGTTCAGAAATGAATACAGACAGAAATGAAGTACATGTGATTTAATTAAGGGCACACATAATTTCCCGAAAGCCTACTTATTTGACATTGCATAGAAACATAGACTACCATTGTGAACTCAGGAAATCTGAGACAGGTCTCAGTTACTTTAGAAAGTTTATTTGAGGATGCGCCTGTGATACAGTCTCAGGAAGTCCTAATGACATATGCCCAAGGTGGTCAGGACACAGCTTGATTTTATACATTTTAGGGAGACATGAGACAGCAATCTGCATGTAAGAAGCACATTAGCTCTGTCCAGAAAGGCGGAGACAACCCAAAGCAAGGTCTCCTCTCCCCTGCCCTCCCCTCCCCCGCAGAGTTTCCCAGTCACAGGTAGGTGAGAGACCTGTGGGTTGTGTTCGCCTTGACCGGTTCCCAGCTTGAAGGGGCCCAGTAATATTTTCCTTTCACGCCATCCTCAAAGGAAACCAGAAGGACTATTACAGGGTTAAAATCATCCATTTATGCTCTCTATAAGTTTTGAATATCCACAAGTATGAGATGGCTACAAAGTCACCAGAGATACATTGAGCCCTTTAGTCTAATTAATAAACATTCCAAGAGTACCATAAGAATTCAAAGATAGGATGTTTTCTCAGTTATTGATAATAAAAGATAAGAGAAGAACAGGTTTGTACTTTGAAGAACGTGGATTTGCAAAGGTAAAGAGAAAGACATTTAGATAAATGACAGTAAGCACTGAGGCAAAGAAATAATGATTATGTTTGAGGAAGGCTGAGCATTTAGCTTAAAAAAAGGTACGTGAAGAGGAATAGTATGAATTTCATAATTTAAAATCCAACAGATGTTTATGCTGCTTTAGTTACGTTTTTAGAAAAAATATTTTTAATGGAAAAGATGTTTAAGTATGTACCTCTGTGCCAAGCATTGTGCTAGGCACACAGCAGTAAGCAAGACATACATGGCTTCTATCCTTACAGGTTAAATTCTGTACATTGTTCATATTAGGCACTGCTACAGGTTCTGGGCTTAGAATTTTAATCTTTTAACTGTGGGTAATATAGTGTGTAAGCTATAGTGAACTGATTGAAGAGGATTTGAAGAATGATGCTTTATAGTAAAATAGGGGGAAAAAAACTAAAGGCTTAATTAAGCTACTAATACAGTTAAAGGAATTAAAAGATTTAACAACCCAGTATAAAGGAAATGAATTCTTAACCTTTTGCAGCTCTTTTACCTCTTTCAGGCCTACTCTTTTGAGTATGGCTGACATTCACTTCACCATTGTCTTTGGACAGAGGCCCTGGAAAGTTAGTTAAAGCAGTTGCCTATTCTCTCTAATCTTCTGTTGTGTCCTGTTGCTTTGTAATTTCTAAGACTTCCAATCTTAGAGCAAGTGCTTTTTTAAAAAATGTAATTAAACTATTTCTTCAGACTAGAACATACACACAAAATAGCGGAGCTCTGAAGGTAAGGAGTGTTTAAAAGAGCTGAATGATAGAATTTAACTTTAGAATAGAAAGTGAATACATTTGCTTGATACACGTGTATACAGTCTGAGTCTGAAAACATCTATCATAGAGGATGAGTACTACCATTTTGTGGCTCAGTAAGTAAACATGAAATTAAGTTTTCAATTTTTTCAAATCATTTGTAGTCTTTCAACACTTTGCACATGATGTATCACGAAGCTACAGCTTGCCATGTGACTGGAGATTTAGTAGAACTTCTGTCAATATTTCTTTCGGTTTTGAAGTCTACACGCCCTTATCTTCAGAGAAAAGGTTTGGTCATTCCTATTTCTTATTTTTTGTTAGTGCTGCTGTTAAAGAGAGAAGGTTTTAAAATCACAATGCCCCAGAGAAATTGTTTTTATCTTAGTTTATGCATAGAAGATGAGGCTGAACCTAGCTAACCATCAGGAAGTGTTTGTCATGAACCCCTAATGTAAAGCTGGAAGGCTCTTCTATATTTTTTGTACCTGTCTGAAAACTAGGCAAGCAGGTACCAAGATTTCAGAGATTGGAAAACATTTCCAAACATAGTAACAAGGGGGGCACTTTGTAAAGATTCTCTAGCTGGAAACTTCCTTGGCTTAGATTATATCATTTGCAGTTTCAAGAGAGATAACTATAAAACATACCTCTCTTATGTCCCTAAAAGATATTGTGAACTCTGAACTTTATATACATTCTTAGAAAGTGGGACATATTATCAATGAAATATGTTGTTTAAGAAATCTAGCAGGTTTAACATCAGTAGTAATCATCTCATGAAAATAAGGACCTAGGTCGGGCATGGTGGCTCACACCTATAATCCAAGCACTTTGGAGGCCAAGGCGGGTGGATCACCTGAGGTCGGGAGTTCAAGACCAGCCTGACCAACATGGTGAAACCCTGTCTTTTAAAAAAAAAAAAAAAAAAAAAAAAGAACAACTTAGCTGTCACCAAAGATGTTTTTGTAATTTATCTAAACTAGTATCAGTATTTTATAGTTTACAATAGAAAACATTTGTGAGGAAGTTTGATCTCAGATGGCATATTTATATGTGCTTTTATATTTGCAGATGTGAAACAAGCATTAATCCAGTGGCAGGAGCGAATTGAATTTGCCCATAAACTGTTAACTCTTCTTAATTCCTATAGTCCTCCAGAACTTAGAAATGCCTGTATAGGTAAGTTACTTGAAAATTTTGCCTGTGTAGAAACCTAGTGGAAGAACATTGTTGTGAGTTTTTCTGTGATGTTAGGCTTGTAGTGTTTGAAAGATATTTGTGCTTTTTATGTGTAACTCATACTAGCTAGCAGGTCCTAAGAAAATTAAAATTTCTTAACTGGCTCATAATTACCCACATTGATAATAGACAGGTTACTTAATATATGTGGTTTCCCCAACCTTAGTTCATCTCTAGCTTCCTACAGCTCTAAAATCTTGTGATCCCATTAAGCAAGGTTGAATCGTAAATGTTTACAAGGTAGAGCTGACATTGTAAAGGATAAGAGTACTTATTTAACTATGAGTTCTTTTGCCTAAAGATACTTCTCAGTAGCTGTTTTTAGGCTCTGAATATTGCGTCTTTTATTGATTGCATATTTATAATGAAATAATTTGTGGCTTTTAAAAGACACCCATTTTAAATTTATAGTGTTGTTTTTTTTTTTTTTTACTACCTTAGAAAATTCTTTAAGAGACCATAACTGTTTTACACTTTCTCAAATAGTGTGGAAAACTGGCCGTCATGTATAAGCAGCTCATCTTGATGTTCCTTGTAACTACTTCTCTAGCAAGAGGGGAAGGGCACGTAAGCAGTAAACTGTGATCACCAGAAACTGCCTATAGCCTGTCATCATGAGCAATATTCCTTCCTGTGTGATTGGAGAATGAGAATCAGTCCAGTCAGCATCATAAAACATTAAAAGTAGATTCAGGATTATCCCTCAGAGCAAAAGAACTTTGAACCTTAGGTTTCTTTCTAAGCTGTTTTAGTTGAATTTATGAGACACATAATCAATGTACATTAAATAATCTGGGCTGCCTCATGCCTGTAATCCATGCAATTCGGGAGGTCTGGGCAGTAGGATCCCTCAAGTCCAGGAGTTCAAGACCAGTCTGGACAACATAGCAAGACCTCATCTCTACAAAAACAAAAAAATTGGCTGGTTGTGGTGGTGCATGCCTGTAGTTCCAGCTACTTGGGAGACTGAGGCAGGAGGACCACTTGAGCCCAGGAGTTTAAAAAAAAAAAAAAAAAACCCTCACTGTACTTGCCAGAAAGTATCTCATAGTTAAATAAGTACTAACAAATAGTGTCTTAAACTTTTAAATGATGCCCTATTGTAGTTAGTAACTGCTGATCCAGACTTGATTGAGCATTAGACAGAGTTTCTACAGGTGTCAGGAGCTAAGTTTTAGACTCACACTGGTTGCAGTGAGGCAACCAATTATGGGATTTGTGAGATTGAAAGTAGCAAGTAGATATAACTCTAATTTTTTGCTACCCAAATTTTGTTTTTATTTTCAGATGTTCTCAAGGAACTTGTACTTTTGAGTCCCCATGATTTTCTTCATACTCTGGTTCCCTTCCTACAACACAACCATTGTACTTACCATCACAGTAATATACCAAGTACGTATTTATCTAGCACAGTACTTAAATATGGTTCACATTTAATCGTTCTGCACACTGAAGCATGGAGATTTATTTTTTCCATTTATTCTTACTGTACACTTTTAATATCTTAGTGTCTCTTGGACCTTATTTCCCTTGTCGAGAAAATATCAAGCTAATAGGAGGGAAAAGCAATATTCGGCCTCCGCGCCCTGAACTCAATATGTGCCTCTTGCCCACAATGGTGGAAACCAGTAAGGTATGTTGGGATGCCAGGAAAATCCATGTTGCTATAGTACAAAGTAATTTGAAATTTTTCCCCTGGCAGTTTTGAGTAGGTTAGACTTGAGTGACCAATTTTGTGGATCCTAAGAAGATTAGATTCATTTGGACTTTTTCCTCTTAGTGCTCTGAAATGTTGGTTTAACATTTGCAAAATCAACAATAAGCACAAGTAGTAAGTTTTTTTTCCCCTCAAAAATTACCTTAATAGTAAGTCTTAGTATTTATCACTAGGCTAAATTATAACTGGGTCATATATCTAAATTTGAAAAGTCATAGGCACTTAACTGTTTTTTTTTTAATTTGGCCATATATAATCAATGCCTTCTTCTACTGCCCTTAAATTATATTCCTTTGACCTAAGAATAATATCATTGATTGATAGATTTGTCATCATTGTTAGTCTGGTTTCTGTCCTCTAACTCGTATTCTAAAATAATGCCAATTCTAAAATTATAGAGACAAGGTACATTGATACAGGATAATTTATCTTAGTTTCAACATTTTTTAAAACAATTTTTCCCTTTATCTTTCTTCACCCACACTTCATTCACACTCTCCCTTGTTTGCCATCTTTGGATCTTCAGTATGCTTAAGTTCATATAAGATTAAATACTAAAAATTAACATTCTAGTAATATTATAGGAATAACTTGGAATCGATTTCAAAAAATCAAATTCATTTTTCTTGATATGTCTATAGAACTAAAGTGTCAAATTTAAAAATCCTACAGTAATTTTACTTCATTAAAGTACATAGAAATAATGGGTAATTTTAATTGATAGCATTTCCACACTGAAAAACTTACGACAAGATCATAACATTACTAGAAATTTGGATTTTAAAACTAGGTTCTTATAGAATATAAATATTTAATCAGCTTTTTAGTTAAACTTATTACATTTGCACAAATTATGCTCTTTATTATACAATTTAAGTGCAACCATTTTATCATCTTTAACCTTCAGGGCAAAGATGACGTTTATGATCGTATGCTGCTAGACTACTTCTTTTCTTATCATCAATTCATCCATCTATTATGCCGAGTTGCAATCAACTGTGAAAAATTTACTGAAACATTAGTTAAGCTGAGTAAGTATAAAAGATGAGCAGTAAATTCCACTGAATTATTTTAAGCCACTAGCCATTCAGGAAGGGGAGAAAAAATACGAGACAATCCTTTTTTTCTTTTTAAAGTGAATGTTTAAAAATATTAATATTCTTGGGAACATTTTAATTTTCATTAAGAAAACACCAACTTACTGGTTTCCATTGAATCGTTCTGCCCAGAGTTTCAGCTGGCCTATAAAGGAGTGTGGAGTTGGGCTGATCACTTCTGCACATAGAAGCCCACATCCTCCACCATCTGCCCAGCAGATTTTGAAAACAAACAAAAAAAACTGCTCTGCTTAGGAAGGGAGACTTAGAGGTGGACTTCCCCAGCCCTTATCTTGAGGGTAAAGATGAGATCTATAGTGCCAGCTGTGCTTTGGAGCTGGCAATGGCAAGAGCAAACAGTGGGCTTGCCAATGTGAAGCAGAGGTGCATATATGAGTAATTAGGAGGTAAGTCTAATAATATAGGTGAGCGAGAAGAAGAGAAACTTGAAAAGGAAGATGATGAGAAATCGAAAACAAAACCATCAGTGAATTATGTAGGGGTGGGAGAGGAAACTTAAATATCTTTAGTAATATTTTCTCTGCAGTGACGTGCCTGAGAGTTGTTAGAGAACTGCACCCTTTGGGTAACATTCCTATAGCTGATAAGTTTCTTGGAGACAAGCAGCTCTCCTCCAGAGGTCCTCCATCTCAGGACTTTAGAGTTCTAGGCTTCTGTGTCCTCCCTTTTGACTTTATTAGGGATGGCCCAGATCCTCTCCAGTGTTCCATAGTTTTGTTTTGAGGGTGGGAAGTGAAATACTTGTGGAATCACCACCCAGATCCAGAAATAGAATATTGCCATACCCTGCAAGCCCCCTTTGTGCACCTCCTCCGTCACAGTGCTCTCCCTCCTATGGAAAAGGTTTTGATCCATTTCAGGTAGGACAAAAGATGTGACCCTATCTTAGATTTTATTATCCAAGAAGAAGGAAGTGGTAACAGCTGTCAGGGATAATTCCATGTCAGGAAAACCATCTTATTGGCAAATGATTAAAGCATTTTTAGATTTGAAAGCTGGTTCTTGGTAACCTGGTATTATTAGCTGGTTTTATATAGGGGTGACTGGAATGCCAAGATGTAGGGGGGGTGAGAGCATATTCAAATTGGCCATTTCAGGATTATGCACTTGGGTCATGGCATTTGGTAAAAGGGCAAAGCCCAGCAGTGGCAGTGATCAGATGTAAGCAAATATCCAGGAGTTCTAGAAGTGTACAGTCTTGCTCCTGTATAAAGAAGGAGAATTGTAAAAACACTGACCTTTTTAAAAGGTTTTGGTAATTGTGTTCATATAATTTATACTAAAAGTTATGTGAGGAACTATTCTAGCTACTGAGACAGCTTTAACCAAATATTGAGTGTTCTACTCTGTTCTGGGTTGTCTTCCTTGTCAACCCAAGTGCACACTGTTAGGGAAATTAAACATGGTGGGGAAGTGGAAGAAGGGAAACGATACTTGCCATCATATCAGCTGAAGTCAACTTTTATGATACTTTATAGTCACATCACTTTTATAACCATGAAGCACTATCAGTGTTGCCTCATAGTGTTTAGTTCTCTGTATTAGCACTATTTTGTAGAACTTTCCGTAAGGATGGAAATACTCTTTAACTGTACCACCAACCACAATATAATAGTCACTAGTCAGTCATTTGTGAGTGTTGAGAACTTGAAATGTGACTAAGGAACTGAATTTTTATTTTCTTTGATTTTAACCAAAATAAATTTAAGTAGCCAAATGTGACTGGTGGCACAGCACTAAATATAAATCAAAACATTCATAAATGAGCAGGAAAAAGAAATTTTTCTTGGTTAATACAGAAAATTGGACATTGTCTTAGATACAAAGTTCTTAGGTCTTTGTCTAAGACCTAAAAACAGTGCTATCCTTATACCTCCTATAAATGGAAAGAGTTTGTCCCATAGTTTGAAGGTAACTCCCTCTTTTAGCTAACAGAATGACTGTTTCCAAAGAGAGCCCCAGGAAAGGGCTTGAGAAAAGAAAGTCCATATTAATGACCACACAAGGTTGGTAGAGAGTTTTAATTTGTATAATTTCTTCAAGAAATTATGTTTGGTAACAAGAAAAGGGTAAGTTTAAATGGTTATATCATTAATCATTTGAACATTGAGGTTAGATGGTCCAAGGGCCACAATAATTGTGACCATAGGTGAGAACATCTCAAGACCTGTATTGGATTGTAAGTCATTTCCAGTTGTGAGGAAAAGTCTTTGTGGTAATTTTTATATGGGCAACTGAGCAGATCTTAAGATTGGTTAGAGGATAAAAGAGAAACATAAAATAATTATAGATTAGAATTACAGAGGACAGTAGAGTCGCAGGTACTAAATAGTAAAGAGAGGGTTGGAGTGTTTTTCAAGTGAGGCTAGTGAGGGATGGGGTTGGAGGAGACAGAAAGGGAGAGAATTTAGGGAGAGTAAACAGAGCTGCCAACTGCCATCTGGGAAAGCAGTGCGTTGGCAACCACAGTATTTTGATACTTCAGAGAAGCCTGGGCAACCTGGGGAGACCTCTTCTCTACAAAAAAAAATTTTTTTTTAATTAACCACACATGGTGGCACATACCTATGGTCCCAGCTACTCAGGAGGCTGAGGTGGAAGGATTGTTTGAGCCCAGGAAGTTGAAGCTGCAGTGAGCTGTGGTCATACCACTGCACTCCAGTCTGGGCAACAGAGCAAGAACCTATCTGTCTCTCTGCCCTCCCCCCCCAACACACACACACAGACACACATACACACACACACACACACACACACACACACACACACACACTCACACCTGGGCTGGCACTGCTGATTTGTAAAATATTTACTAAAGTTATGGTAGTTTTATTTTATTTTTTAGGATTTAATACATAGATCACAGTTCAAAATATCAGAAAAATAAAAGTCAAGATATCACAGACCTGTCCATTTTTTTTTCAAATACAGATGTTTCTCCCTCTTTCTTTCACAACAGTAAACTGTACTGATTAAAACCATGTAGTATAGATTCAAAAATACATAGGCAAAACAGTGGGTAAACAGCCTCAATAAACATAAGGATACATGAGGAGTTAGTAGATGATAAAGATGACATCTAAAATTGATGGGAAATAGGTAGTTCTGAGATGACTGGTTAGCTCTCTGTGGGGCAAATCTTTAATAGACCAAAATTAATTCCAGGAGGATTAAGAACTTAATTGTGGTGTCGTGGCTCATGCCTGTAATCCCAGCACTTTGAGAGGCTGAGGCGGGTGGATCACCTGAGGTCAAGAGTTTGAGACCAGCTTAACCTACGTGGTGAAACCCTCTCTCTGCTACAAATAAAAAAATTAGCCAGGCATGGTGGTGGGCACTTACATTCCCAGCCACTCGGGAGGCTGAGGCAGGAGAATTGCTTGAACCGGGGAGGCAGAGGTTGCAGTGAGCCACGATTGCGCCATTGCACCACTCCAGCCTGAGCAACGGGTGAGATTCTGTCTCAAAAAAAAAACAAAAAACAAAACAGTAAGTTGAAAGTTTTGACTATATAAAAATTGAAAATACTACATGGTGAAAATGCCATAAACTGAATTAAAACATAGCTAACTGGGAAAATGTTTGCATACTTAACAGATAAATAGCCAGTACTGCCAATACATGAAAAGGATTTGGTAAGATGGTGAAGAACATTAAGTAAAATCAGCAAAGCACATGAATAGGCAGTTTACACACAAAAAAAGTAAGTGTTTGGTAACTATATGAGAAGTTGCCCAGACTTACTAATAAAGCAAATGATTTATTTATCTCTCTCTCTCTCTCTTTTTTTTTTCCCCCCGAGATGGAGTCTCACTCTGTTGCCCAGGCTGGAGTGCAGTGGTATGATCTTGGCTCACTGCAACCTCTGCCTCTTCGATTCAAGCAATTCTCCTGCCTCAGCCTCCCAAGTAGCTGGGAAAACAGGCACACGCCACCACGCCTGGCTGATTTTTGTATTTTTAGTAGAGACAGGGTTTCACCATATTGGCCAGGCTGGTCTCGAACTCCTGACCTTGTGATCTGCCCACCTCGGCCTCCCAGAGTGCTGGGATTATAGGTGTGAGCCACTGCAGCTGTTTATCTCTTTAAAAAACAAACAAACAAAAACAAAAAAAACAACTGTGAGGTATGAAGCTCAGTTGATACCCATATAGTTTGGGGAAAGAAGAGATCTTACAATGGAGTGCTAGTCAGAGTCCATTTAGGAGGCAGTTTGGCCTTATTAAAATTTAGAATGTACGTATCTTTGACCCAACAATACCATATTCAGGAATCTACCATATTCTACTTTAAAAAATGTATAACAATATACAGAGGATATTTATTTTCACTTTGGTTGTAGTGGGTAAAAACTGGAAACAAATGTTTATCAATAGGTGCTTTGTTAAGTAAACCATAGTCCACCTATACTGAGACAATAAACCGTAGTTCACCTATATTTAGACATTAAAAAAGATAGGAATGTTCATTGAATTACATAGAAATGTAAAAACAATATACAGAATATAACCATATTCTTACAAACAAAGGGAAAATCGCTCTTAGTACCACGTACAGAAAAAAAGTAGAGGAATTATACTCTATAAGGGTGAAATTATAGAATGCTTTCATTTTCTAGATTAAATATATCTGTGAGGTTTAAATTATTTATAATGATTATGCATTGGTTTTGTAATTTTAAAGTTAATATCATAGAAAACTAGTACTGCCAATTCTGTAATCATAGCACTTTTTTAGGTACCATAGTTCACATGTGAAATCAACAGGGATACTCTAAATAAATCCCTAGTGTTTGTCACTGTTTAATTAAATAATTTTCAATGGCAAAACAAGGATCCCTTTATCACCTTTAACATTTTAAAAAATTTTCTTGATGCATTAGTAAGTGAAAGTAAGCAAGTTGATGTTGTGCAAGTAATATTATGATATACCTAAGAAATCCAAAATTTTCCAAATCTGTAGAATTAAAATGTAGTCTAATTACAGAAAGGAAATATATAAAAAATCCAATTATGGAACATACAACTGTGATTCACACTTCATCTCTTTGTGATATTGTGATGCTGTTGACTGGGGAAATGCCTGGTGAGCCCAAAAGTCTTTCTAGGGTGAATATACTTCAGACCAGACCAGTGCCAGGCATCCAGAGCAGATCAGAAGCCAGCTTTTTTACCAGCTCACCAAGAGTAAATCCATTTATGCTGGGCTAATACAAAGTAATTACATTCAGGAGACATATTTATAATCCCAAAGTTGGTTACCAGTTTATAGAGTATCTTAATGCATCACTCAGAATAGAGCATTAGTCATGGGCTTTCATCCATTGGTTGAAGCCAACACTTAACCTGGATAATGCTTGGATGGGATTAAACACTCCTGTAGAAAACTAGAGACAGAATCATAACACAATTCAGATTATATATACATATAAGATACATATTAAATACTTCATCCTTATAGCAATCATAGAAGTACAAATAATTTGAAATACCATTTTACCTACAAAAGCAGGGGTTTTTTGTTTTGTTTTTTTTTGAGACGGTCTCACTCTGTTGCATGGCTGGAGTGCAATGGCATGATCTCCGCTTACTGCAACCTCTGCCTCCCAGGCTCAAGCAATTCTCCCATCTCAACCTCCCAAGTAGCTGGGATTACAGGCACATGCCACCACATCCAGCTAATTTTTATATTTTTAGTAGAGATGGGGTTTTGCCATGTTGGCCAGGCTGGTCTGGAACTTCTGACCTCAGGTGATCTGCCCATCTTAGCCTCCCAAAGTGTTGGGACTACAGGCGTGAGCTACCGCACCCAGCCAGTTTTTAAAAGATTTTTTTTTTAATTATACATCCAGTAGCTTCTACAGTATAAGCTGTTACTGATTAGGAAAGGGTACACTTGAAACAGTTTTTTGTTTTTATATATTAGTTCCTTCACAGGTGGGGATGGGACAGGTTACAGACCTTGTTGAGGATATCTGAAGTCACAGGATGAAGAAAGTGGTACAGAAGCCAGGATCTTTTAGATGTGCCCATCCTGTTTACAGAGGCAAAGCTTAGATGTGTGCCTGAGAACTTTGGTGATTGCATCTTCCTGTGCTTTGCATCCAGTTAGTGAGACAGTCCAGAAGGTATTGGAGGAGGCATGTGTGGAGTAGGAGGCATTGGCCTCTAACTTGAGCTACTGAGACAAGGAGCTTCTTATCCCCAGTGCCTTGTGAAGATGCTAGAAAGAAACTGAAACTCACTTGCTCTGAAGGGACAGTCTTCCAAAGGTCGTGCAGTTTTGAGAGGAAACAGGTAGGACTCTGAGAGAGGCGTCTTTAGCTCACCATGGGTGCTGGTACAGTATTTTCCTGACTGAACTGTAAAGAGAGTCTAGGGAAAATAATTTTTATATTAGGAAGTACATATGGTACCGTGTTACAAACTAGTATATCAAATTAATGATTTCCTAGATGTTATGTTGCCTGAAATAAGGCTTATATAGTATTAGCCCCTCTAAATGAATATAAAGAAAAGTAGTAGGTAGGTGGGTGTGAATGCTCAGTCCTGTAGTCTTAACACTCTGGGAGGCCAAGGACAGATGATCACTTGAGCCAGGGATTGGAGACCAGACGGGCAACATAGCAAGCTCCTGTCTCTACCAAAAAAAAAAAAAAAAAAAAAAAAAAAGCGGGCTTGGTGGCATGCACCTGTAATCCCAGCTACTCAGGAGGCTGAGGCAGGAGGATCACTTGAGCCCAGGAGTTCAAGGTTACAGTGAGCTATGATTGGACCACTGCACTACAGTCTGGGCAACAGAACCAAATCCTGTCTCAACAGAGAAAGTATTAAGTAAACAATATTACAGGTGATGGGCAGATGTGAAAAAAATCATGAAAATGCCAATATGACTCCCAAAATTGATGAGAAAATTTAATGATCTGACATACCTAGAAAAATGTTTATTTCCTTCTTTGTTGTTGTTTTGAGACGAAGTCTCACTCTGTCCCCCAGGCTGGAGTACAGTGGCACAATCTCGGCTCACTGCAACCTCTGCCTCCAGGGTTCAAGCGATTCTCCTGCCTCCGCCTCCTGAGCAGTTGGGATTACAGGTGCTGGGATTACATGCCCGGCTAATTTTTGTTATTTTGTTTTTTAGTAGAAATGAGGTTTTGCTGTGGTTGCCAGGCTGGTCTCGAACTTCTGACTTCAAGTGATACGCTGATCTTGGCCTCCCAGAGTGCTGGGATTACAGGCATGAGCCACTGCGTCTGGCCTGTTTCCATCTTTACTTGTAAAATAGAGATACTTATAACGGAATACCACTTCAAAGTGATTAGAGATCATAAAAGGCCTCCATGGTATTTTTTATTTGTGTGGTAGTGCTGGCTTTTTGGTAGTTGTGGAAAATAGGTATAGAGATTGCTTTTAGCTGGGCATGGTGACTCACACCTGTAATCCCAGCACTCTGGAAAGCCAGATTAGCCAGATCACTGGGGCCCAGGAGTTCGAGACCAGACTGGGCAACATGGCAGAACCCTGTCTCTACAAAAAAATTAGCTGGGCATTGGAGGCACACACCAGTATTCCCAGCTAGCTACTTGAGAGGCTAAGATGGGAGGATCATCTGAGCCTGGGTAGGTCCAGGCTGCAGTGAGCCAAGATCATGCTACTGCACTCCAGCCTTGGGCAACAGAGTGAGACCCTGTCTTTTAAAAAAGAAAAAAAAAAAGACTGGTATGGTGGCTCACACCTGTAATCTCAGCACCTTGGAAGGCCGAGGCAGGTGGATCATCTGAGGTCAGGAGTTGGAGACCAGCCTGACCAACATGGAGAAACCCCATCTCTACTAAAAATACAAAAATTAGCCAGGTGTGGTGGTGGGCGCCTGTAATCCCAGCTACTTGGGAGGCAGAGGTTGCAGTGAGCCGAGATCATGCCATCGCACTCCAGCCTAGGCAACAAGAGTGAGGCTCTGTCTCAAAAAAAAAAAGTTTAGGTCCGGTTACAGTGGCTCATGCCTGTTATCCCAGCATTTTGGGAGGCCAAGGCAGGTGGATCACTTGAGCTCATGAATTCATATCAGCCTGGACAAGATGGTGAAACTGTGTCTCTACAAAAAATAGAAAAATTAACCATGCATCGTGGTGCACACCTATAGTCTTAGCTTCTCAGGAGGCTGAGCTGGGAGTATGGCTTGAGCCCAGGAGGCAGAGTTTGCAGTGAGCCAAGATCATGCCACTGTCCATCCTCCAGCTTGAGTGATAGAGTGAGACCTTGTCTCAAAAAAAAAAAAAAAAGATTGAAGATTATTTTTCTTTGGCAGAATAATAGGGAGAAAATGACTAGAGAAACTATGGTATACAATCTGCTTGCCCATAAGAGGGTTCATGTCAGAGCATGTTAGCAGACTGTTTTGCAAAGAGCGAACGCTAAATATTTTAGACTCCACAGGCCACAAGGTCCCTGTCACATAGTATTTTTTGTTTGGCTGATGGTTTTTTGTTTTTTGTTTTTTGTTTTGTTTTGAGATGGAGTCTCACTCTCGCCCGGGCTGGAGTGCAGTGGTGCGATCTCGGCCCACTGCAACCTCTGCCTCCTGGGTTCCGGCAACTCTCCTGCCTCAGCCTCCCTAGTAGCTGGGATTATAGGCACCTGCCATCACACCCGGCTCATGTTTTGTATATTTAGTAGAGATGGGGTTTCATCATGTTAGCCAGACTGGTCTCAAACTCCTGACCTTGTGATTTGCCCACCTCAGCCTCCCAAAGTGCTAGGATTATAGGCATGAGCCACTGAGACTGGCCAGCTAATGGTTTTTTGTTTGTTTTTAATAATCCTTTAAAAATGTACAAGCCAGCCAGGGATGATGACCCATGCCTGTACTCCCCAGCACTTTCCAAGGCCAATGCAAGAGGATCACTTGAGGCTAGGAGTTTGAGACCAGCATGGGCAATGTGGCAAGACCCCATTTCTACAAAACTTTTTTTTTTTTTTTTGAGACAGAGTTTGCTCTGTCGCCTGGCTAGAATGCAGTTGCACAGTCTCGGCTCACTGCAACCTCTGCCTTCGGGTTCAAGCGATACTCCTGCCTCAGCCTCCTGAATAGCTGGAATTACAGGCACGTGCCATCACATCCCGCCAATTTCTGTAGTTTTAGTAGAGATGAGGTTTCACTGTTCTCCTGCCTCGGCCTCCCAAAGTGCTGGGATTACCAGTGTGAGCCACCATGCCTGGCCCAAAACATTTTTTTTTTTAAAGACAGGGTTTCACCATGTTGGCCAGGCTGGTCTTGAACTCCTGACCTGAGGTGATCTGCCCACCTCAGCCTCCCAAAGTGCTGAGATTACAGGCATGAGCCACCACGCCTGGACTCAAAACATGTTTTTAAGAAAATTGTCCGGGCCTATAGTCTTAGCTACTAAGGAGGCTAAGATGTGACACGATCACTTGATCACAGGAGTTTGAGGCTGCCCCTGATGTGTGATCATGCCACTGCACTCCCACCTGGGCAAGAGAGCGAAGACTATGTCTCAAAGAAAAAAAGAAACCATTCTTAGTTCACAGGTCCGTATAAAAACAGGCCATGGGTCAGATTTGGCCTGAGGGCTATCTTCAGTTTGCCAACCCCTCCTCTACTTAATCAGTAATTACGATACAGAAACATGGGAACATAGGAACTCTCTTCCCTATAGCCACAGATGTGATGACATATCCTTGTTTACTTATGTTTATTGTGATACTATGGTGGGTATATGCTGCCAACCCCAACCAGATTAGGTTAGAATAAAGGGGAGGGGCAATAGCATTTCCTTTCATCTTTATAAAGGGACTCGTCAGGAAAATAAATTGGCTTACCTGTGGAAGGGATCCTAGGCATCCTTGGTAAGGCTGAGTGAGTGGCCTGACTTGCCTGTGTAAATGTTCCCAAGTCTTTGATCTAACCCAGGGCTTGGCAAATTACAACCTGCATGCCACCTGTTTTTGTATAACCAGTGCTACGTGCTAGCTAAGAATAGTTCTGATGTTTTTAATTTTTTAAAATATAGAATTATATTTTCTGACATGAAAATTATGAGATTCCAATTTCAGTGTTCTTAAAGTTTTACTGAAAGGCAGCCACACCCATTTCCTTACTCTTGTCTAAGGCTGCCTTCACACTGCCTCAGCAGACTTGAGCTGTGGTAACGGAGCATGGCCAGAAAGCCTCAACTACTATTTGGAGCTTCTCAGAACAAGTTTGCTGACTTCTAGTCTAACTCATAGTCTTTTCTTAACTGGAGGAGGATAGTTTGTGTTATATTTCTTCTTCTCCATGACTATACTTGCCCTGGGAACCTGGGAAATGTGGAAGATGGGAAATTCATTTAGGACTGTGGTATTGAAGCTTCTGTACTTTGAGAGACAGGATGACAGAGGATAGGGGCACACATTTCTTAGTGACATATTTGACATCTGGAATGGTCAAGAAGTGGAGAGGCAAAATCATAGAGGTTCCAATTAGCGCACTGTGACATAGTGCCAGATTCGGTCCACTCAGAAGATCCTGGGAACAGCCCTAGAAATTGGTGCTCAGGGCAGCGTTTACTTAAATGTACCACAAAAGGTCATTCTCTCTTTGAAGAAAGACGATGAAAGGAAAGATACACTTTTTTAATCCTCCACATCTTTTTTTTTTTTTTTTTTGACCTCTCCCCTCTTCCTTCCTGAAGTCTAGCCATTCTATGAAAATTATCTAATAGGCAGAGTGGTACCTTAATCCAAGGAAGATCTGGAGCCACTTGCAGTAACTTTGGTTTTCCCAGATAAAGTTGTAATACTCAAGAAGAGTTGGTTTAAGTCCCACATCCTTCAGTAATGAGGTATGGGATATAAATAAATTCAAAGGACCACATTCTAAGTTATTTCACTAAATATTGGAATGAATTTGTCCCCTTTATATACTTCGTTTCTTTAAAATGTAGAAAATATGCAAAGTTATGACTAGAAATAGCTAAAATATTGTACCTGCAGAGTATCTCAGTAGTGTAATTTGTAATTATAACCTATTCTGATTTCTTTTCAAATATTAGGTGTCCTAGTTGCCTATGAAGGTTTGCCACTTCATCTTGCACTGTTCCCCAAACTTTGGACTGAGCTATGCCAGACTCAGGTAAAGAAAATGAGTTTTAGATGATTGGTCTTTAATCTCATCTGACCAAGTGGTTAATAATTTTAGGAACAATGGGTTGAAGACTGGCTGAAAAGTAGGGATGTTTTAGAATCTTGATAGGTAAAATATGATTAATGAAAATACTAGCTATTAAATATTGGGCATCTAGTGTCCCCCCCCCCTTTTTTTTTTACTTCAGTGGGTTTGTATCATAGAGGATATTTCAAATAAGCTGGTTATAATTGAATTTCTCATTTATAGATCAGTATCAACAGTTGTAGGATACGTCCATAACAGGGAGATAGTGGGGAAGAAGACACATGCCACTTCTTGCTCCGCTTCACCTCTCCTTCTCTTCCTCGTTTCCACCATTCCAAAACCTGTAGCAGAAACCCTATCAGCAGTCTGTCGTCTAACTCTTCCTAATCTGTAGTTTTTCAAGGGTCTGATGCACTTGTTTTCTTATAACAATCTCCTTGAAAACAGGAAAGATTACCATTCCTACATTAAGTGGCTGCATAAATAATGCTTGTTCCATTACAAAGGGAGAATTGGAAAGAGGAGGAGGAACCCCATCAGTACTAAGGTTTGGCTTATTCCTTAGATCAGGAATAAAGGATACCCACTCCTTTCAATCCCTGAAAAATGTTGATTTTCCTGCCTGGTTGCATCTGCTCTACCCCACTGGAAGAGATGAATTTATTCACCTTCCTTGGGTGCAACCCTTAACCCACATCATGCTTTCTGAAGGACTTCTAAGTCTGGTTCAGCCTCCTACCAGGCTGTAGTGTGTTCTATATTCTCCCAGATGTTTGTCATCCTGTACTATACTGGTTATTTCTCTACTTTTCCTAAATGGAGGTCAAGTTTAGAGACCTTATCAGAGTCATTGCCATTCCCTGAAGAAATGCCACTTTGTTCTCTACAGTAGAAATCTTTCAGAGGCTAGTAGTATACATTGATCTTAGCTCACTTGACTTAGTACATGGTAGGTATTCAGAAAATGACTTTATCAATTGATTTTTGAGCTGAGTGGTCTGTTCAGTAAATTGGAGATCTCTGTTTCTCTCCCCACTGATTCTGTTGCCCTTTTTGATTCTTCCTGATTTGGGTACTTCTTGGTTTCTGCACTCTCCTACCACCTATTGCTTCCGTACTGCCTTCTGTACTTCTTCACTGCACGACTCCTTTCACT
The DNA here is from genome assembly GCA_963573385.1 of Cacajao melanocephalus. Lineage (NCBI taxonomy): Eukaryota > Metazoa > Chordata > Mammalia > Primates > Pitheciidae > Cacajao > Cacajao melanocephalus. The sequence goes on from CAUYLG010046250.1 coordinate 75,871, forward strand.
TGATTTCTTTCACAGACAGAACTCACTGTGCCCCCAAATTTCCCTTAAACAAAGCCGAACCATATAAAGCCTCCAAAGCTTCCGGTCTTGTAGAATCAGCCATCCTGAGCAAGAAACATAGGCAGAGGCTGTGACTGGTTGACTAAGGGAGATTTTTCTTAGTGCTAAGGATTTGAAGACTTGGGTCTTGGTCCTACTTCAATCCTAGTTTCTTGAGTGACCTTGAGTAATTTATTTATGAAAGCTTACTCTAAAAATATACACATATGCATATATACATATTATCTAAATTTTGTCCTATTTTAAAAATATATATATTTTTTCCCATATAAATAAATGATTTATGATTACAATACACATTTAAATCTAGGGAGTATATCTGCTTAAAGACATACTACTTGTGTTTAAGAGCCATGACTATTTGAAAACAGGAAAACCAAATTTTAGTAAAATTTCCATATATTGGGACCACTGATTCTGTGTGAGATAATTAGGAAAGGAGTTTTATTGTTTACCTTTTTAGTGTTTATGCGGGGGGGGAAGGTATTTACCAAGTTACCGAAGTTACCGTTGCTAATGAGATTATACAGTAAAGTTTAAAACATTTTAGAGAATAAACTGATTTTGATTCTTAAAATGTCTTTTCACAACATATGGTCTGGTTACCTACAAATTATACCCGAGTTTGGCCCTTGAAAACATCCGCATCCTATTCTTTGTTAGCCTTATTTCTCCAGTCCTTGTTAATTCTCTCTGTGTTGGATAATAAACCTGCATTTCTTTTAAAACATTTGTTCAGTTTTGGCATCAGTGTCTTCCCCCAGCACTCACTCCTATAGTCCAAATTAGTAACATTTTACTGTATTAAAAACAGTTGCCATTAACTAAAAATTCAATAGGCTGAGTTGGACACGGCTTTTGAAGTAGGATTTTAAATGGCCTCAGATTTCCATCACACACAAATGTTGAAGCCCCAGTTACTTCAGTGCTCAACCATCAGTGCTTCTTCTCCCCACTTTAGTCTGCTATGTCAAAAAATTGCATCAAGCTTTTGTGTGAAGATCCTGTTTTCGCAGAATATATTAAATGTATCCTAATGGATGAAAGAACTTTTTTAAACAACAACATTGTCTACACCTTCATGACACATTTCCTTCTAAAGGTATGTAGTACTTTGGAAACTCGGTGTGTCATTTCCAGTTAGTTAATGCTTGTGTTTTCATGATGCTGGTCTTTTGGAGATCTTTTTAAATCATCTTTTTCAGGTTCAAAGTCAAGTGTTTTCTGAAGCAAACTGTGCCAATTTGATCAGCACTCTTATTACAAACTTGATAAATCAGTATCAGAACCTACAGTCTGATTTCTCCAACCGAGTAGAAATTTCCAAAGCAAGTGCTTCTTTAAATGGGGTAAGAACTATGCAGAGGAGGCACACACTTCTAAACTGTCTTTCAGTTAACTGTTTGGCCTTCATATGATTTTACTCTCATAACTGTAACTGATTCAAACTCTAAGCCATGTATGACAAAAAAATTTAAATACGTGTTTACTATGCCTCGTATGTATATAGCACATACGCTCTATCACCTTGGAAGCTGCAAGCTGATGTCATTAAATGCTAAGGGTAATAAAGGGAACATCTTAGTGGCCTTATCTCTACTTGGGTATATTTTTGGAAACATTACTTGTGATGTTTCTATAATTGCCCGTGGCTCGTAAGTAACTGAAACAATGATCTACAGATTTAAAAAGGCAGTTTCAAAAAAAACGGGCGGGTGGGCGGCAATTAAATCTAGAGCATTAGTTGCCTTGTACAGACTCCCATGACAGCCATGTCCTGGAATAATGGAACACCCTGGAAGCGGGCTAGAATGTTGTTGAGCAGCAGCCTCCCAAATCACAGTATGCTTAACAGATGACAGAGCTCAGTAAGGAAGACCTTACTATTTGTGACATCTATCAGAATTTAGCTTGAGAAACTATGATTTCTCTATTTAGTAAGAACTAAATTTCTCATGGATCATTCAAGGTTTGTTTTAAAAATTTTTATAAGTCTACCTGAGCTCTATTACTGATATATATATGTATGTATTTCCTTTTCCATTTTCAGAAGACATTATTTCAGTCTTTGGTCTGACTTGTTTGTGGGCATAAAATAATGCTGTTAGTGACTTTAAGAACTAACGAGGCCAGGCACAGTGGCTCATGAGGTTGGGAAGTCGAGACCATCCTGGCCAACATGGTGAAACCCTGTCTCTACGAAAATACAAAAAATTAGCTGGGTGTGGTGGCGTGCGCCTGTAGTCCCAGCTACCTGGGAGGGTAAGGCAGGAGCATCACTTGTACCAGAGAGGCGGAGGTTGCAGCAAGCCGAGATCATGCCATGCCCTCCAGCCTGGAGACGGAGCAAGACTCAGTCTCAAAAAAAAAAAAAAAAAAAACTAATGCTGTAGTATCCTAACACTGGCTTTCTGGTTTTATCACTAGCCAGAAAAACCAGGGCGTTCTTAGGAAAGAATGGATTCCTGGGAAAGTAAACATCTGCATTTATTTATCAGTTGCATCAAAGTGTTGGCTTTAGAATTTGAAATGTTCCCATCTGGGTTTTTGCAGGACCTAAGGGCACTTGCTTTGCTCCTGTCAGTACACACTCCCAAACAGTTAAACCCAGCTCTGATTCCAACTCTGCAAGAGCTTTTAAGCAAATGCAGGACTTGTCTGCAACAGAGAAACTCACTCCAAGAGCAAGAAGCCAAAGAAAGAAAAACTAAAGGTTAGCTTTATGGACTCTTGTCTTACCTTTAGGGTAGGGGGAGGCAGTAATACACTTGGTGTAACTGGTCTTTTAATAGTTTTATATGTCAGGCTGGGCGTGGTGGCTCACGCCTGTAATCCCAACACTTTGGGAGGCCAAGGTGGGTGGATCAGGTCAAGAGTTCAAGACCCTATCTCTACTAAAAATACAAAAATTAGCCAGGCGTGGTGGCATGGGCCTGTAATCCTACCTAGGAGGCTGAGGCAGGAGAATTACTTGAACCCGGGAGGCAGAGGTTGCAGTGAGCTGTGATTGCGCCATTGCACTTCAGTCTTCTGGGTGACAGAGCAAGACTCCATCTCGGGGCGGGGGCGGGGAACTATGTTCAGCAGAACCTCCTAAACATGCCAGAAACAAAATTAACTTCCCACCACCCCCACCCCCAAATGTGATCTTAATGACTTTGAGAGGTTTCTGTTTTGGCGTGTTTTCACAGATGATGAAGGGGCAACTCCCGTTAAAAGAAGGCGTGTTAGCAGTGATGAGGAGCACACTGTAGACAGCTGCATCAGCGACATGAAAACAGAAACCAGGGAGGTCCTGACCCCAACGAGCACTTCTGACAATGAGACCAGGGACTCCTCAATTATTGATCCAGGAACTGAGCAAGATCTTCCTTCCCCTGAAAATAGTTCTGTTAAAGAATACCGAATGGAAGTTCCATCTTCGTTTTCAGAAGACATGTCGAATACCAGGTCACAGCACACAGAAGAACAGTCCAGCAATGGTAGATTTGAAGATTGTAAAGAATTTAAAGACCTCCACTTTTCCAAGGATTCTATCCTCGCTGAGGAAGAACCTGAGTTCCCTTCTACTTCTATCTCTGCAGTTCTGTCCGACTTAGCTGACTTGAGAAGCTGTGATGGCCAAGCTGTGCCCTCCCAGGACCCCGAGGTTGCTTTATCTCTCAGTTGTGGCCATTCCAGAGGACTCTTTAGTCATATGCAGCAACATGACATTTTAGATACCCTGTGTAGGACCATTGAATCTACAATCCATGTGGTCACAAGGATATCTGGCAAAGGAAACCAAGCTGCTTCTTGACATTAGGTGTGGCATGTCTACTTTTAAGTCCCTCACCCCTACCCCCATGCTGTTTGTATAAGTTTTGCTTATTTGTTTTTGTGCTTCAGTTTGTCCAGTGCTCTCTGCTTGAATGGCAAGATAGATTTATAGGCTTAATTCTTGGTCAGGCAGAACTCCAGATGAAAAAACTTGCATCTTCAGTATACTTCCTAAAGGGCAATCAGATAATGGATATGTTTTATGTAATTAAGAGTTCACTGTAGTGGCTTTCATTTAATATGGCTGTCTGGGAAGAACAGGGTTCCTTAGCCCTGTACAATGTAATTTAAACTTAAAGCATTTTTACTGTGTATAATATTGGTGTCCTCTGTGCCAGTTTTGTACCTTATAGAGGCAGATTGCCTCCGATCTCTGTGGTTCTTATTATCAAAATTAAGTTTACTTGTATACGGAACAACCACAAGAAATTTGATTCTGTAAAGAATCCTCTTTAGCTGTGGCCTGGCAGTATATAAATGGTGCTTTATTTAACAGAATACCTGTGGAGGAAATAAAGCACACTTGATGTAAAAATAATTGTTTTATTTTTATTGACATGACTGCTATTCTGTGCACTTAATTAAACCGATTGTGATGACTTTTCATTTGTTTACATACGTTGCTTCCGTCTTCTCAGGTGAAAGTAGTAAGAAAAATGGTGAATGAGAGGAAACGGTAAACACTCACCCATTATATGTTATTTCACTGGAAGTGTTACCAGCAGCCCACAAAATTAAGGTGTCCCCACAGACTTCTCAATCCTCTCCACCACAAAGTGCAAAGCCGCAGCAGGGAGAAGTGGAGCAAAACACAGCCAGTTCGCCCTCACCTCAACATGCTTTTGAATGCAACATGCCACTGTTGTTAGTTTTACTACCTAAGATCTATACCCTTAAAAACCCTAAAGTAAAATAAAGGAATAGTATCAACATGCCATTTATTATTATTTATTTTTTCTCATCTTGAACTAACAACAGTATAGCTGCAAGCAAGCTTGCTGTAGGACAAGCTTCAGCTTGGGAAACGTCAACAACTATCTATCATCTGCACTCGGGGACTTGAGGAACATCTTTGGAAGGCCAGGTTAATACCTAATTTCAGGTTGTTTGTTTGGTACTTTTAACTCAATGCAGTGTCTAGTTAGTTAGTTATAATGAAGAGTCAAACAATGCTTTAAATTGTATATACGTTCATAGATTTCATCCAATATATATTAAGGATCCTTTAAAAAAATAGGGAAGAGGTAAATGAGACACTTTTTCTGCTTACAAAAAGTAATGCCTTATAAAAATCTTAACTAATTCAACGATTTAGGGGGGTCAGCTTCAGTAAACCTTTTTTTATTTCTTCAAAATGCTGCTTCTGCCAACAGAATTTCATGTTCTCTTCTTTACAGACAGGAACTCCTTTACAGTCCAATTGTAATTCTGTTTGCCCTAGAGTAGGTACAAAATTCAGTGCAACCGTGGCATAGTGTTCTAAGAAGAAAAATAGGAACTTACTTATTACTGCATAATAACAAGGAACATGTATCCATATGAAAAATCTAGCCTTAGGTTTTGGGACCTTTACACATAAAGGGCACTAATTAATAGCATACCTTCTGGCCAGTTCCTACATCTCCATTTCATGACGATCTTTTTATTGGTTAACTGAAAATAAAGGGAAATTCCACTGAAAAAATGTTTTAAAACTTCTCACAACACAGAAAAACCAAATCCTTTCATTGAAACTCCTAAGTACTAGAAGAATCAAACAACATATAGTCCCATCTCCCAGTTTATACATCAGCACCATTGATAACTGTCTTTTTGCCAAAATGTCTTGACAACAATAACATCAGGACAGTAGGAATATATAATATAACGTCATGAGTATAGTAATAGTAACCAGAATAGAGGGCTGCTGTTTAGGGTGAAGCAACACAGACCTAGTGATTTCAGTGGTAAAAATAGCATGTACAAAGAATAATATTAACTAAAATAAGAGTTAATCCCAGCTTGCTTCTTTAACCCTGAGTCTACTTACCAATTCTAGATATTCACCAGTGATGTTCCCATCAAACATTTGGAATTTCCCTCCCTTTTCAGCTTCCAATACAGCAGTAGATTTAGAAAACTTTTGCACCAACTAACCAAATAAGACAGATGATGGGTTATTCCAGACCACACAATCACATATTGTAATCTAATTATGAAGTATAAAATATACTATGGTTTAAAAATCCTAAACATATAGCTTTTACTCACAGAAAATAAACTTTCTCTTCCCAGAGAAAACTCAAAGTAATGCTAACACAGTTCCAAAGAATGCCCATCTTTCCTCCAATTATTCAGAAAATATGTTCAGACTTCCTGTCACCACCGTCCCATACCCTTCAATCAAAAACACGGCCACAAGAAAGACCAAAAACCAGCTCCTGTTTTTTTGTGGTGTATTTCTCCCAATGTCAGCATTTAAGATGTAGTTTGGGGAGTTACTTACGTCCTTCACAGTGAAGATGCTATACAGCTGCTCTACAGTTGTGTCAAACAGTTCCATCATGTGAAGAGCCACAGTGGGAATCCTTACACCCAGTGCCACTGGAGATGAGGCCTGAACCTGGAGAAGGAAAGAGGTTCCAGGGAATGATTAGCATACCAAGAGATAAAGCTGCTTGGATTGAAAAAGTCTTTCCAGTGAAATATCAAATGTCCCAGAATCCATACTGCCTACTCCAGACACACATAAAAGCAGCACGAAAAGCCTTTTTAGCACCACCAGTCCTGGTCTTTACTTTGGAACCAGAGCTCACTGTTCCTATAGCTCTTCCGCTCCGTTCCCAGGTTCTGACTACCCCTAATCCTAGCTGCACTTGCAGATACAGCCCTGAGCAGATGCAAGACAACTGCACCTAAGACTAAGGGTGTCAATTACACACAAAACACCCATTGATCTAAAATCCCTCAGCAAAGAAGGTTCTTCTATTGTGCTGTATGAATCTCGAAAGTCACCTGGTTTTGTAATCTGCGGCCTACCAAAGAACATTGCCTTTAGAACAGTCTTGAGTCAAATATCCCATAGAAATGTGTGTCTATAACAGTTCCTTCCATCAAGAATAAAAGTCTCATTTTATCATTTCCACATCAAAATGGCACATTGTAGAGGACTCACAGGAGACCCAAAGGTGGATAAAGGCCCTCATTGTCCTTCCCAGTTTATCAACACAAGGCTATTTGGAGCCTTGACTCAAAACATTTCCTTTACCCCTTCCCTACATTTTGGCCACCAGAGCTCATACCTGCAGGGTATTCTCACTCAGTTTTCTTTTACCAGTCAATTCCTGGGTTGTCATAGCTTTCGTTGGTAAAATCATTCCCGTTGTAAATTCTACAAAGAAACAAGGGAAGTGGTTTTAATAATGACCTTTCTCCTTTTAAGCACAAAGAGTAAGGTAGAAAACTCAAATCAGCATGTAAGAAAATAACAGATAGTTATGAAAATAATTCCTATTAACATTTTGAGAATTTCAAGACCGTTCCATGTTTTTACATATAAAACTACTGATGATTAACAACGTGAGTTCCACAGCAACAAATGCCTTTTTTTCCCCCAATGGCTTACTTTTATCAAGTTTTTGCTAAAACAGCAAAAATTTCCAAAGTTCTTTTCCAAACAGCTAAGTTTTATATGATTAACTACTAATAGCTTTGTGGCTCTAACCTCCTGTCAGACAATTTCTCATGTGAAAGTGACCACGACCTCACAAATCTTGTTTTCACAGTATTCAAACCTGTGAGCCAGCTACACATGTGCTCTCATGGGAAGAGTGACAACCCCAAACCCATCTATGCCAACACCTAGACACTCGGGTAGTAGGGTCCAAGAATGAGGTACACAGATACAGGCACTGCTGGCCATCTTGCCCGGCTAACTTCTCTAATTTAGGGAAGACGACAACAACCTCACTTCCATGCAATGTAGATATTATCTAGGTATATCTCAACTACACCTGTAATACCTGCAGTAACTTCCATCCATTCATTCATTCATCCAACAAGGATTTATTAAGCATCTACTATGTGCCAGGCATTGTGCTAGATGCTGGAGATACAGCAGTGAACAAGACAGACACCGTCCATGCCCTCATGGAGCTTATAGTCTAGCAAGGAAGACAGACATTAAACAAGTAATTACACAAACAACTGATTAATTTTCATTCCAGAAAACTACAATGAACAATTCTGTAGGTAAAATGGTTCCTGCTGTGTACAATACTGATGATCACTAATTATGGTCTTAACCATGACTAGCTCTCAACTTCCAAACTACAATTTATTCTGAAGTATAAAGTTGCTTCTGGAGCCTCCAACCACAGTGCCGAGTATAACTTGGGTAAATAGAAAAGGGACCCTCTGGTTCACAAGGGATGCCTTCTTTACCCGTCTTAAGTGCCTTCAGGTAATCTCCAAGGGCCTCCCTGACCTTGGCGGTGCCTGCAGTTTTCATAAGATCCTTCAGTATATCCCCATCTCCTTTCTTTTTACTCACGTTCACCTACAAATCAGAAAAATACAAACCGAAGAAAAGATCTGGTTTGATGTATTCTTACAACATTGGGCCATATGGATGAGAGAACTGTGATGGTGGAGGAAGGAAAGAAGTGGATGTAAGCGATGTGATAAGGCAAGATTTTAAGGGTTTTTAATCCAGGGTCCATGACAGGGTTGGTGGTCAAATCTTGCATGGACTTCATAGAATGTAAACCCCTTAATTTGCATACAAAATTGTGCATGTGTATGTGTATAAATTCTACTGCTAATGTCCATGGCCTTCACGGGTTCTCGAAATGCACTGTCCAGTATGGTAGCCACTAGTCACATGTGGCTACTGAGAACCTGAAATGTGGCTGGCCTGAATCAAGATGTGCTGTGTGAAATACATGCCAGACTATAAAGACTAAATACCAAAAAAGAATGTAAAATACCTCATCATTTTTATATTAATTACATAAAATTTTTTTATATACTCAGTTAAATAAAATACATTAAAATTTCACCTGTTTATCTTTTTTTTTAAGAGCTTGCATCTTGTTATGTTGCCGAGGCTAGACCCAAATTCCTGGGCTCAAACAATCTTCCATTTCAACCTCCCAAGCAGCTGGGATTACAGGCATATGCCACTATGCCTGGCTTTAATTTTTAAGAGACAGGGTCTCCCTGTTGTCTAGACTGGAGTTCAGTAGCATGAGCATAGCTCACTGCAGCCTCAAACTCCTCGACTCAAGTGATTCTCGCACCTTGGCCTCCCAGTGCTGGGATCACAAGTGTGAGCCACCATAACCAGCTATAGCTTTAACTTTTTAAGTATGGCTACTAGAAAAAAATTCAAGTTATCTTGTAACCCAGCCTTGGACTATACTTTTTTGGCAAAGAGGAAAATTGGGAAAGGGAGAAGAGCAGAAGACAGGCAGAGGGAAGGAAGAAGAGAGGGGAGAAGGGGAAGACATGGAGAAGGAAGCAACAGAGGGCTTTGGGGATGTCTCTGGTATTCCCAGAAGAAAAAGAGGTGTCAATGTGAAAAAATGTAGTGTCCCGATGCTTCAGTTGAGGTGGGCCCATCTGAAGAGTTTGTTCTGTAATGCTACTGAGGGATTAAATCTTAAAAACCAGCTAAACATTCTGTTCAAAGTTTCTCAGCTGATGGATCTGAATATAACAAAGTGGAATCTCAGGCCCTGAGCGGACAAACCACATAACTGAAGACAGAGGTCTGGGACAGCCGCAGCCTGTGGCACTGTATAACCTTCAGGCCATAAGACATACTGCTGGGCAGGAGTCAGCCTATCTGTGAAAGCCTTCATGTTAAACACGTTCACAAATCAAAAAAGATCCTTTGTCAGACTATCTTGGTTTGAAAAATATAGCAGCTGTACAAATGGTCTTACCCCCAGAACCCAGCTTTCAGCCAAAAGGCGGCACTAACTTGAAGCCAAGCATGGGAGTTACATGAGGCTCTGTCTCCCAAGAGAACTAGGAGAGCCACAAAAGCAACACATACTAACTGGGTAGTTTACAAAAGCCTGTGAGGCATAACCAAGGGAGAGATTGCAGCTGAAGGCTGAGACTTTTCACTGTTAAAGGGAAACAGCAAAGGTGCAGGAGAAGAGAAAGAAAGTTGCATCCATCAAGCCAAGCAAGCTGCCTGAGCAGTTTACAATGCACAAACTGTCACATTTAACCTGACAACACCCCTGCAAGAGAATTTAACCCCTTTTCACAGATGAGGAGGCCAAGGAGGGTGCAGTCAGCTGCCCAGACCCCTTGTCTGGTCTTCAGGGGAGCTCAGGGCTTCCTGGGGCATACTCTCTTTCCTGCAACACTCCGGCTCCACACAACATGCTGCCCCCACAGTACAGCAATCCCTCTCAGCAAACAGGCCCTCCGCAAGGCACCCGAACCACGACACAGGAACTACACAATCTGATCAACACTACTGGAAATGCCCAATGTCTGCAGAAGCTTGACTGAAAAAAAGAACAAAAGAAACAGAAACGTGATCACATACCTCAGTGTCATCTACTTCATTTTCTTCAGAAAGATTGGGTATTTCAATCAAACCCTTGTGCTTCACACCAGATTCTTTAAGGATACCTAAAATGAGCAATGGTTCTTCAATTATAATAAAAAGTAACAATTGGGCCAGGCACTGTGGCGCATGCCTGTAATCTCAGCACTTGGGGAGGTTGAGATGGGAGGATGGATTGAGCCCAGGAGTTTAAAAACCAGCCTGGACAACACAGGGAGACACCATACCTACAAAATAAAATTTTCTGGGCCTGGTGGTGCACACCTCTAGTCCCACTTACTTGGGAGGCTGAGGTGGGAGGATTGCTGGAAGGTCAAGTTGGTTTTATGGAAAACTGCCCTGCCTCACTTAATAGCCCAGTCACCCTCACAGGGTTCCACCACTCCAGGGCCGCCATCGGAGGGGAGCAGCCACAGAAGAAAGGTCAGGCAGGCCATGGCCAAGGAGAGGGCATTAAGAGTCAGCAGCCCACCGTCCTGAGGTGTATTTCTCTTCTTGTCACAGGGTATTTTTTTGCCTGGGCAAAGCATGATAAAGGAGCACCCTGAAGGGGAGAAGCAGTCACAAAAGCGATGGGAGGACAGAAAGGGACAGTGTGTTCTGACACGGAGTAAGGGGAGGGAAGTTCTGGCTTGGGGACATTGTGTGCAGATGCCATGCAGGTGGATTTCCCAGGACTAGAGTGTTACCTCCTCCCCAGTGGGTCCCAGATGCCAACCCCAGAGACTCGCCGCTGAAGGAAAGCAGCTGGAGGGGTTAGGGCAAGCCCTCACAGCCTGTCCTGTGGCTGCTGCCTGGCTGGGTCTTATCTTGCAAAGGAGTCAGCTGTTGCTTTGAGCCAAGGGAGATGTATAAGCCACAAGGCCCACATGGTTCCTCAGGCCCTAGGGCCTGGTGCTGGTGGAACGGGCAGGGAGCCAGACTGCTGTGATCCAGTCAGCTGCAGATATGGGGAGTTGCAAGGGAGGCAAACTCCCAGCCAGAGGATCCTGTTCTGAGGCAGGGGGGAGGGGCTGAATACCCTCGTCTGCTAGCAAGGCAGCCAGCAGGGCAGAGGCTCAAGGCCAGCTCACTGGACTGCTCTGGGACACAAACTCCAGATAGCTGACTCCTGGGCTGAGGCCCAAATCCTAACAGCACAGTCCTCCAGATCCTCCCTCACCTCCTCTTCCCTCCCCTGCATCTCCACAGCCTTGGCTCCCTCAACAAGGACTGAGTGCACACAAGCTGTCTGCCCGGCCAGGATCAAGGCACCACTGGTGAACTGAACCCACAGACCCCAAAAGTGGACACACACAAAATGCCCAGCAGCTGCTAAATGGAGAAAAAGAATGCAGAATATGCACCCCTGGAATATTAATCAGCTATAAAAAACAAAGTGGTACCACCTGCCAGGACATGGATGATCCTTGAACACATTATTAAGTAAAAGAAAGCAGACACCAAAGACCACATCCCGCATGATTCCATCTATGTGAAATGGCCAGAGGCCAATCCAGAGAAAGTGGGTGAGGAGACGAAAGTGGGTGAGGAGACGCCAGGGGCTGGGGAAGAGGAGGGCAACAAGACTGACTGCTCATGGGTCTGGGGTTTTGTTTTGGGGTGGTGAAATGTTCCCAAATTGATTGCAGTGGTTGCACAACTCGGTGACTATACCGAAAACCAATGAATTATATACATTAAATGGGTGAATTATGTCTCAACAAAGCTGTTAAAAAAAATCCCTGCACTAATGAATGACAGGAAGATAGAACAGGACAGTAAGCAAAATACCTTTGTGAACCAAGTTTCAGTGCTGTGGGGAAAGATAAAGTAGGGAAGAAAGATGGCACAAGGCAGAGGTCTCCAAGGATGCAGAGAAATGGCTTCACTAAGGACAAAGACCTGAAGGAAGCAGGCAGCAACGCCCAGAGACTCGTGTTCACAAGTGCCTGGCAGAAGAGGGTCCAGGTGACAGCAATGAGCTCTAAGCAGTTGCGTGCTGGGAGAAAGGAAACCCCAATCCTTCTTGGACCAAGGAACTAAAGTATGGCCAATGTCAGGATCTACTAATGCTGATTCAGGGGCAAGTCAGTGCCAGGCCCACAGAAGTTGTTGTAAAAACATTCGATGAATGAACTTTGCCCCCAGCCCCACTAGTACTCTGAAGCTCCTGTTACCTTTCCAGCCCAGTCTGATGTTCCACTCATAGAAGAAAATCAGCTTTCCTTTGCGGCTGCTGCAGGAAGCCTCACCTTCCACCAGCTTCAGCTCGCTGATCTCGCCGCGCCCAGCCTCATTCTCCACCACGATGCCCACCAGGAGCTCCTGGAGCTTCCCTCTGGACCAGCTGGTGGCATCCCGCTCTGTCCTGCCAGGGACCAGAAGGGCACAGTCGTGAATGAAAGCCCCAGCTGGGATCCACTTGCCCAGCCAGGGTGCCAGGGTTATGTCCAAGCCCAGCCCATATCAGCCTAAGTCCTCTCAAGCAGCCTAGAGACCTGCCACTCTCTGACGTGCTCCTCAAACCTGCTTTCTACCAATTTTCACCCTGCTCAGTTCTTTAAGATTTTATTGTCCACTATGCAAAGTAGTATTCTGTCTTAAAAACACTGGCTTATTCAGAGGAGGAGGATCTAGCTAGCTCGCCTACTGGAAACAGGCAAAGCCTGGGCCACATGCAAAGTAGCAGTAATGAAATAATCAGAATCATAACAATACCAACTATTAAGTCTTCGCATATATACTGTCTCATGTAATCTTTCCAAGTAATATTCTCATTTTAGAGGATGGAAAGGAGCTGAGAGGACTGACATGTCCATGGGGCCAAGGCTAGGACACTAGAAAGTCAGCTCTTGGCTAAGCGCGGTGGCTCACGCCTGTAATCTCAGCACTTTGGGAGGCCGAGGCGGGCGGATCACGAGGTCAGGGGTTCGAGTGCAGCCTGACCAACATGGCGAAACCCCGTCTCTACTAAAAATACAAAAATTAGCCGGGCGTAGTGGGCATGAGCCTGTGTAATCCTAGCTACTTGGGAGGCTGACGCAGAAGAATCGCTTGCACCCAGGAGTCGGAGGTTGCAGTGAGCTGAGATCGCGCCATTGCACTCCAGCCTGAACGGCAGAGCGAGACTGTTTAAAAAAAGAAGAAGAAAAGAAAAAAGAAAGTCAGCTCTTTCAGGGCCCAGGGCCCAGGCCCTCAGAGCTCCTCCAGAACAGCCAAGTCACGCTCCTTTGGGGTCCGACCTCAGCATCCCCTTGTCCGCCTGGACGGACCACAGCCCCGGCCAGAGGCGAAGGGCAGAGGACATCCCTTCCGGAGGTTCTGCAGCAGAGGGCGGCCGACCTCTCCCCACGCTCCAGGTGAGGCGCGCAAAGGGGAGCTTGTTGCACTCACAGAGGGCCCAGCTCGCGGGGGCGCCTGCGGGGTGGACGCGAACTGAGATGCAAATTTCTGCTCTTTCCACTACGTTCCATACCCCCCGCCCCCAACACACACTCTCAGTCCAGCTCCCTTTTAACTCCCGGAAACATCCAGAGGGTGGGGCGGGAGAAGGGAAGGCCCGAAACCCACAGACGGCGAGAGTGGAAAGATCTGTTGGAAGTCACTCGGCCCAACCTAACTTTCAAAAAGAGGCAGCTGGAGCCTCCAGAACCAGCGCAGCTGCCCCCGCCGGTCTCCGGACTCGAGGACGCTCCCGAGCCGAGAGGCGGAGGCCGAGCCCCGCGTCCAGCAGCTGAGAAGAGGCGCGGCCCCCGGGCCCCAGAGACCCCAGCGCAGCCCCCGCCCTCCCGAGACCCGGAAGGTGAAGGCCGCCGGCCGCGCCTCCCCGCCGGCCGCACCAGTGCCAGTTGTTCACGTTGGTCCCATCCTCCCGCTCCTCCACGATCCAGCGCGGGTCTCCTTGGCCCCACTTGGCCATGGCTACGCGGGCGGCACGGCCTGGGCGGAGAAAAAGAAAAGGCCGCGGTGCCTGGAACTCTGAAGCCGACGTTTCCGGCCGCCGAGCCCGGCAGCGGCGCGTTCGCAGCGCACAGAAACTGCCAGAAGGCCCCGCCCCGCCCCGCCGCGGCGAGCCCGGGAGCCCCGGCGCGTGTCTGAGAGGCGGGGGCGTGCGGGGAGGCGGAGACGGGACGCGGGGACGCGGGGACGCGGAGGGGCGGAGGGGCGGGTACCCCCCCCGGCTCCGCTGCGCATCTCCTATCGTCGGGGCGGGACTGGGCTTTCTGGGCCGTCTGCGAAGGGCGGAGGCCGCGGCAGGACCCGCGGTGCCGGCGGGCTCGCGGTTTCCAGCGGCAGGAAGCAGGGCGCTGAGTAGGGGGTGCCTGAGAGCCCAACCGGCGGTGCAGAGGCGACACGGCCGTCCGGTGGCCTCGGGAACCTGTCGCTCGAGGACACGACCTTGAACGCCCAGGTCGCTGTGAAACCGGCCTTTGGGGCCACGGCGCACCCCCATCACCCCGTTTGTGAGTTTCGTCTGAGTTGCCGCGCTGCGGTTTTCTCCGCAAGGCGGTCTCTCTAGTTCTCTCAGCACTTTTCCAATTAGTCCCAGGTTACTGCAGGAGTATTTCCATTGTACTCGTGTAACAATCCTTTAGAGATAACCAAAGGATGTGATTGTAAGCACGTATTACTGCAGATTGATGCACTTTATCATGGAGTATTAATGATTCTTTTTAACCAATTTTTGGCTTCTACCAAAAACTTTGCACGAACCATCTGGACAATGTTACTGGGGTGTACATGGGTAGTTAACAGAAAAATGAGTAGGACAGTGAAAGGGTGGAAGCAACTGGCTCTTCTCTTCCCCTGTGCTGACTTGCCTGCGGTCATCCACGAAATACACTCACGAGTGGAGCGCATTTTCTCCACTTGCGTACCGGAGCTACCACGTTCCAACACTATCTTCCAGAAAGCTACAACAGTCATGTAAACACACTGCTTCAAGGCGTTTTGACCTCAAAACAAAAAGACGTTTTGATTTCACCTTTCACACTTCGCTAAAGCAGCTGTAACAGAGTCACATGAAGGAACAGCGGGGTGGGGTTGCCTGATCATAAGAAGCCTCGTTTCCCCTGCTAAGGAGCTTGGACTTGGCGGTACAGGCAATGGGCAACCACTGAGGCGAGGCGACCTAAATGGAGAAATGACACGATCAGACGTGTTCTAAAAAAATCATTCTTCACGGGCTTTTGAACAGTGGACAAAGGTGAGATAGAAACTGGAAGGAGGAAGACTTGTCAGGGTGGAGAAGGGGTGAGCAGTGTTCAGAAGTGGAATCTGAGTGTGTCAGACACTGGGATGCAGCAGAGAAAAACGTTTTGTTCAGCCACTGGGACTTGCAGCTTGGTTAGCAGCTGCACCTCGGCCACTAGAATGGAAAGAGGCTGGAAGGGGGCTTGAGCTGGAACTCTGGAAAAAATTCAGCAGGTAAGAGGTAGGCAGGGAAGAGGGGGCCTGCAAACAACGACTGAGGAGTAGGAAGGCAACAACAAAGGCACTTCATCACAGAGTCTGGGTGCCCAGTGGAGGCAGTGGCCATTGGCATCAAGTGTGGAAAAGTACAAGTCGGATGATAAAGATACATAGAGATACATATTGGGTGTGACAACAAAGAAGGTCCTTGGGCCCTTTGCAAAGAGCAGTTTGAGTGAGTGATGAGGCAGAAGCTGGGTCATGGGTGACAGGTGAATGGGAGGTGAGAGGGTGGAGACTGTGCTTTCAGAATGTTGGGCAAGGACAGGTAAGACAATTGGACAGTAGTGAAATAGGGACGTGGATGAAGGGAGATTTCGCTTTTTCCCTTTAAATGTTTTCATCCGCTGGTGGGAATCAGCTGGTGAAAAGAGGGACAGGTGGTGCAGCCTTGTCCCAGAAGCCATGGGAGGAGATGAGTCCAAAGGATGAGCCTACAATAGGAAGACCCAAGGAGAAAAATCAGAATGGATGTTTCTCTACCCACCTTGGTTTTGATTGGTTTGATTTGGGAGAGGGTGCAAGGGAGGTGGCAAGTTGGATGACTTCCCAGGGCAGCTAACCTGCAGCAAGTGAGGGTGACAACAATGACAGGCTTTGGAGGAAGAAATGCAAAATCCTCTCAAGTATGTGCTTTCTCCCACAACCAGCCTGTGCTGGGGTAAACTCAGATTATTTTCATCTTTTCTAAACACAACTAACTCCACCACACTTTCTCTATCTTGAGAGAAAGGGGTTGAAATGTACATATCCAGGTATCCAGGATGGACCTTTTTTTTTTTTTTTTTAAAGATGGAGTCTCACTCTGTCATTCAGGCTGAAGTGTGGTGGCATAATCTCGGCTCACTGCAACCTCAGTCTCACCTCCCAGGTTCAAGCGATTCTCCTTCCTCAGCCTCCCAAGTAGCTGGGATTACAGGCATGCACCACCACGACCGGCTAATTACTATCTTTTTAGTAGAGACAGGGTTTCACCATATTGGCCAGGCTGGTCCTGAACTCCTGACCTCAGGTGATCCACCCGCCTCGGCCTCCCAAAGTGCTGGGATTGCAGGCATTAGCCACTGTGCTCAGCCCAGGATTGACTTATTAGCAATGCACTAGAGAATCAGGAGTTGGTTGCCGGTTTCACATCACAGGAGACCCATGAGCTGCTAAGGGTCTGCTTTTGAGGAAGTCACGATTCCATTTTCTTTTTATAATTTTGGTGCCTATCTCTCAGTTTGATTTCATTCCCTTAATATTTGTTGAGCAACCAGCATGCACATCTGTCCCAAGCACACTGCCACCAGAGCACATAGCACTGTGTAGCCTTTGCTCTCAAGCTCTGTTTCTTCACTGGCCTGCTTGCCTTGAGGGCAAGTACCTTTTCTCCTCTTTATCCTGATGCCAGAGCTGTGCCCAGAACACAGTGGGCACCCAGGAAATCTTTGTTTAGATGACTGGGTGAATAATGGAATGAATATTTCTCAAACTAGTGTGCTCCAGTCTATTAATAGGCTATCAGTGGCCTATAAAATTAATTTTAGAGGAGGTAGAATTTTACAGGAGGTATCAGCCATCATTTTTATCTTAATGAAATAGAATAGAATTGAGTTTAAATGATCAGAGTGGTTATACATAGTAACAGTAAATATTGTTTCTTAAATCATTGGGGGCTGTGTGTGTGTGTGTGTGGTGATGTATTATAGTTAGACTATGAATTTTTTTTAAGTTTGAAAGCCACTGCTGTAGCAAACCCAAAGATAAGTACAATAGCTTACAACTAACAGTTCATCTGTTTTGCACATTGCAGAATCCTTTGTGCCCAGCACACACCAGATCTCCATAAATACTTGTTGACTACATCAATTCATAAGAGTGGATGAAGTCATTTGTGGGAGGGATATAAAAGAACTGGGCCTTGATGGATGAATGGAATTTCAACAGGTAGAGAGATGGGAGAGTTCCTTCCAGACCAAAGAAGGATCACATCATCAAAGATGTGCAAGTTAGGAAAGGAACAAGTGGAAAGTAGGATGGGCACAAAGCAGAATGGATGAGAAGACAAAAATGAGGACATTTTGAGGTGGGAGCAAAAGCCAGTGTGAAGTCTTTTTATACTATCAGCGAAGCAAACGTGTGCTGAGTTGTGTCTCCTCCAGCAGCGGTGGCCCACATCAGCTGCCCACACTGGCAGGCTCTGAATCCCAGTGCTTAGATCCAAGTCTTGGCTCTGCCACTTACCAAATGAGTGACCTTAGGCAAGTTCCTTAATGTCTATGTGCTTCATTGTTTGTGAAATGGAAATAGCATTACATCTGTCTGCATTAGGATTAGATTACACTGCTAGTAACTGTGAGAGACCAAAATATGGAGGATTGTTGAGCTGAAGACAGTTAAGAAGCAGCTAGCTGGGCACAAATGGATCTTTGCTTGGATCTTTGCAAGGTCTTCCTAATGGTCTCTCTGTCCTGCTAGTCTCTTTCCCCTCCAGTCCAGCCTCCACGGAGCCTCATGCAATTTCTCTAATATAACTGCTTGCTCTGCTTAACATTGGTCAGTGGCTCCCCATGCCCACCCCCTTAGCATGGCTCACTGGAGGTCTGGCCCAGCCTGCCCTTCCAGCCCATCTTGTGTCACACCATTGCTTGCACTCCACACAGCAGTCTACCTGGGCTCTTCAGTACACCTGTGCCTTTGCACTTTCAGGATGCTTTGCTTGGTGGGCCCTTTCCACCTAAGCCTCCAGCACCAATTCTTTAGTTTCTTCCTCTGGAAAACTTCCTTGTTGTCTCCTTCACTCAGAGAGTCCCTTCTGTCAGTAAATTGTATCACAGACTTTTTTAAGAGTCAGCATCTCACTCTGTCACCCAGGTTGGAGTGTAGTGGTATGATCACAGCTCACTTCAGTCTCTTACTCCTGGGCTCAAGTGATCCTCCTGCCCCAGCCTCCTGAGTCACTGAGATTTTAGGTGTGAGCCACTGCACACGGCATAGACATTTTAAAGCTCTGAAATCAGTGAGCACCTTCACTTGGCAGTGTCTTAAAACTGCTCCTCACCTCTTCTGAAGTCAAGTACTTCCCGAGAGAATTGACGTTTGCTTTCCTCATCACCTGGGGCAGTACCAACCTGAGTCTCTGTGGCAGGCAGCCTCTAAGATGACCCTCACCTATCCCTCCCTCTTGGTGTTCGTGCCCTTCTGTAATCCCCTCCCTTTGAGCGTGGGCTGGACCTGGCGACTTGCTTCCGATGGACAGAATACAGCAAAAGTGATGGGATGTTCCTTACAGGATTAGGTAACCAAACGACCGCTCCCTTTTTTTTTAAATTGAGACGGAGTTTCGCTCTGTTTCCCAGGCTGGAGTGCAGTGGTGCAGTCTTGGCTCACTACAACCTCCACCTCCCAGGTTCAAGTGATTCTCTTGCCTCAGCCTCTCGAGTAGCTGGGATTACAGGTGCCTGCTACCATGCCCAGCTGATTTTTATATTTTTAGTAGAGATGGGGTTTCACCATGTTGGCCAGGCTGGTCTTGAACTCCTGACCTCAGGTATCCACCCACCTCAGCCTGGGATTACAGTCATGAGCCACTGTGCCCAGCCAAGACTCACCATCTTCTTGCTGGTGTATTGCCTACCTCTCTACTCTTGCTTGCTCTTTCCCTCTTCCTCTTTCTCTTTCCCTGAACCTCACTTGGAGGAAACAAGCAAATTTATACATGAGTAAAGTATTGAAAGTGTATCACAGGGTACATTCTAGCCAGTGGCATGCTGGATAGAAAGGTGCATATACTTTCAATTTTGATAGTTAACTGCCCAGTTATCCTCCAGAAGATTTACCAACTTACAACTTACACAGCTGACCCCTGTACAACATGGGATTTTAGGGGCACTGACTCCTCCACATAGTCAGAAATTTGTATATAACTTTTGGCTCCCCCAAAACTTAACTACTTCTAGCCTACTGTTGGCTGGAAGCTTTATCTAGAAGAGTTGATCAACACATATTTTGTATGTTATAAATATTTACCATATTCTTACAATAAAGTAATCTAGAGAAAAGAAAGTATTATTAAGAAAATCATAAGGAAGGCTGGGTGTGGTGGCTCACACCTGTAATCCCAGCACTTTGGGAGGCCAAGGAGGGTGGATCACTTGAGGTCAGGAGTTCAAGACCAGCCTGGCCAACATGGTGAAACCCTGCCTCTACAAAAATACAAAAGTTAGCCAGGCATGATAGCTAGTGCCTGTAATCCCAGCTACTTGGGAGGCTAAGGCGGGAGAATCACTTGAACCTGGGAGGCAGAGGTTGCAGTGAGCCGAGATCATGCCACTGTACTCCAGCCTGGGCGATAGACTCCATCTCAAAAAAAAAAAAAAAAAGAGAAAATCATAAGGAAGAGAAAACATATTTACTATTCATTAAGTAGAAGTAGATCACCATAAACGTCTTCATCCTCATTTCTTCATGCTGAGTAGGCTGAGGAGGAGGAAGAGGAGGGGTTGGTTTTGCTGTTTCAGGGGTGGTAGAGGCGGAAGAAGTAGAGGAGGTAGAAGGGGAGGCAGGAGAGGCAGGCGCACACTCAGAGTGACTTTTACTGAAACGAATCTGCACACAGTGGGTCCACACAACGCAAGCCCCTGTTGTTCGAGGGTCAATTACTTTTGTCTAATAAGAATTCTTTTCCTCTTCCTCTTTAACTCTTCACCAGTATCAGCCATCTTTCTAATATTTGACAGTTTGATAGATTAAAAAATCATCTTATTGTTTCAATTTATTTTTATGAAGTCAGGTGAGCATCATAAAAATAAATTTTTTTGGCTATTTTTCTGTCTATATGTATTTTTGCCAAATTAAAACTAGGTGATTCATATTTTCTTATTCTTGTGGGTGAAATAATTTCTTATGTATCTGAATGTTCTTAATCATTTCTTTATAAGGAAATCAACCTTTGGTCATAAATTAAAAACAAAAAAAAACACGTTTCCCAGCATAACAATCACCAAAGTCAATAATGCTGGAGCTGAGGATACTTGACCCTGTGTTTGGTGGAATCATGATAAACAGAGGATTGAGCAATAAGTAAGTAACCTGAGCATAAGGGAAGCCAGATTTCTCATTATTAGCGAAGGGCGTTACAAATATGGAGTGAGTAAAGCTAGAATAAGCCCTACTGGATTGGAATTGGAAGTGCTGGTGTAAGCTCATGGTCTTTTATAAGGATAGATAGCTACAGAAACGGATATTGTAGTCCACAGCTTTTTTTAAACTTTCCCCTTCAAAAGGAAATCTCCTTGCCCTTGAACATAGGCTAGACTTAGCTACTTGCTTCTCACCACCAGAACATGATGGAAGGGATGCATCTATATACATGTTCTTCCATACATATATATTGAATATATATATTAAATTGGGACACTGGCAAATTTTGAATGGGGACTGCGGATAAGATAGATGGTAATAGTGAATTGATCTTAATTGATGGTTAACCTGCAGTTATCTGGGAGAATGTCACAGATTTTCAGAAACATGTGCTGAAGTACCAAGGACAAATGATACATAATGTTTGCATCTTACTCTCAAATGCTGTAAAAATGTAAATATGTATATATGGAGAGATAAAATGATAATACCATTGTGGTAAACTGTTAACTGAGGAATCTGAGTGAAGTTCTTTGTACTACTCTTGCAACTCTTCCATAAATTTGAAATTATTTCAGTATAAAAGTGTTTTAAAAACAGGACTTCCCAGTTTGTTGTTGAGGTTTTGACTTTATGTTGTTTTTTTTTACAAAGCAAAAAAAATTTTTTTAAGTATTCCAAGCTTTATCAAGCTTTGCCCTTTTGGCTTTTGGGTGATATATCCTGTTTGGAGTAGTCATTTGAAGAAAGTCCCTGGACCAACAGCTAATTAAAGAGGTAAAGTGGCAACTTTGATCCCACCTTTGCAAGAGAAATACCAACAGACATTGAGAAAAAATTGCTCAACTTTTCTCTAGAGCCATAGCTTAGGCGATAGAAACATGGAGCCCTACAGCTTCACTGTCCACAGAGCATCTTCGGTTGAATCTCTAGCCAATACTTCAAATTCAACAGAGCTAAAACTTGCCTAATCTTTTTGCCCTAGTCACTTCTCTCGACTCTCCTATTTCTGAGGGTCCCACAGTCATCCAAACTCAGGAGCAATCTTTGCGCCTTCCTCTCGCTCCTTCCGCATCTGGGAGGAGTAAGTGATGTGCCTTACTCTTTCTTCATCTTCTCATTACATTCTGCCAACTCCTATTCCAGGTCCACATCCTTCAAACCTGAAATGACACTGTAGCCATCTCCATTTACCACCTCCTAGTTGCTAATCCTCAATAACTTAATCCTGGTGGACAGTTCTCATGGACTTCTTCCATTATTGCCTAAGATTATTTATTATAGTGCCACTTAAAAATATGTAGAAGCCTGGCTGGGCGCAGTGGCTCACACTTGTAATCCTAGCACTTTGGGAGGCCAAGGCGGACAGATCACGAGGTCAGGAGTTTGAAACCAGCCTGTCCAATATGGTGAAACCCCATTTCTACTACAAGGTGGCTCATGCCTATAGTCCCAGCTACTCGGGAAGCTGAGGCAGGAGAATCGCTTGAACCCGGGAGGTGGAGGTTGCAGTGAGCCGAGATTGTGCCACTGCACTCCAGCCTGGGTGACAAGAGTGAGACTCCGTCTCAAAAATATATATATATATTTGGATATCAACTCCCTAAGAGCTTCCATCCAACTTTAAAAGAAATTTACAAATCAAATACAAACAAAAGCATAGAACCAATAAAATTCAAATGCCAGATGCTCTTCTGTTGACTGTGCTGCTGTTTACATTATAGTTGTGATCTGGATGGCTTTCTGGGATTCCATGTGCCTATATGGTTATAGGTATTGGCCAATTTTCCCATCATTTTCCTCTATTGGAACTTCTACAAAACTGTGGTGACAGTTGCACGACAATGTAAATGTACTTAAAACACTATTGAATCGTACACTTAAAAATGGCTAAGATGAAGCCAGCCATAGTGGCTCACACCTGTAATCCCAGCACTTTGGGAGGCCAAGGTGGGTGGATTGCTTGAGCTCAGGAGTTCGAGACCAGCCTGGGCAACATGCTGAAATCCTCAACAAAAAATACAAAAGTTAGCTTGGCCTGGTGGCATGTGCCTGTAGTCCCAGCTCCTCTGGTGGCTGAGGTGGGAGGATTGCTTAAGCCCTGGAGGTCACGGCTACAATAAGCCTAGATTGCGCCACTCCACTCCAGTCTGGGCAACAGAGTGAAACGCTGTCTCAAAAAATAAAATAAAATAAATGGTTAAGTTGGCAAGTTTTATGTTATATATATTTTACCGAAATGAAAACTCTTTTTAATTTAGTAGTATTATCAGGTGAAAGATAAAAAATTTAATGCTTGTAAAGACTCTGAATATTTCTGCAGGCACCCTTCCCCACAGTCCACAGAGCTTGGATCCATTTCCCACCCTATACCCTTAACCTGGGGTCCTCAGTGAACTTCACTTTGACTTCTCACCACACTTCACTGTTGCCCCTCAACTCTCCTCTACATCCAACTTCAGTGCCAGCCAACTGGCGTCAACCAAACCCAATACACATCCTCACCTCTTTGCCTTGACTCATGTTCTTCCCCAGCTACTTGTCTTATCTATCTAATCCTTCCATTTGTCTGAGTCCCTTTTCCTCCTCACAGTGGGATGGTCCCAGCCCACAGTGACATGCCCCTCAGCAGAGGGTGTCAATACACCCCAATTGGCAATAGTTCCACATTCTAAAATATTTTATCACTTATACTCCCAATCATTCCACAAACATTTATGGAAAATCCACATGACAATGGGCTAGGCTGCTGAATCAAATGCTACATTTCCTTCTTTTTCTCTCTCGGAGCACCTTAGACATTTCACAAATGTGTGCTGCAGCTGTCTGGATGGTGTCCTACCAGTCCGTACTGTCATATTCCACACATGCACAGCAAATTTTAAACCACTGAAGACAAGGATAGTATAATCTTAGGATTTGCCTAAAGTAATAGGATGTTTTGTTGTTGCTAGCAGTTTGTGTTTTTGTTTGTTTGTTGTTTTGGGTTTTTTCTGAGATGGAGTCTCACTCTGTCACCCAGGCTGAAGTGCAGTGGCACAATCTCAGCTCACTACAACCTCTGCCTCCCAGGTTCAAGCGATTCTCCTGCCTCAGCCTCCCAAGTAGTTGGGATTACAGAGGCATGCCACCATGCCTGGCTAATTTTCATATTATTAGTAGACATGAGGTTTCACCATGTTGGCCACGCTGGTCTCGAAATCCTGACCTCAGGGGATCCACCCACTTTGGCCTCCCAAAGTGCTGGGATTGCAGGCATGAGCCACTACGCCCAGTCTGCACCAATTTTTAAAAAGCAGTTGTCAGTATAAGAAAAGTTTCAGGACTGAGTTCAATGGGGATTATATAGTAGAAGACCACAGTTATGGAAGCTTCCATGA
Organism: Cacajao melanocephalus; assembly: GCA_963573385.1. NCBI lineage: Eukaryota > Metazoa > Chordata > Mammalia > Primates > Pitheciidae > Cacajao > Cacajao melanocephalus. The sequence continues at coordinate 100,276 of CAUYLG010046250.1, forward strand.
TGACAGCTGTAATGTTATTTGGTCATGAATGCTTATGATCAGAACATGCAGAACATGCATTATTTTTTAAAATCCCCCTTGAATATGATGTACCTAATAGGCATCTGTACAAACACAAACCACTTTATTCACATGCCAGAACAGCGTTTGAGTAGACAGTTTGTGGGTTTTTTTTTTTTTTTTGAGACTGAGTCTCGCTCTGTTGCGCAAGCTGGAGCGCAGTTGCACAATCTCACCTTATTGCAACCTCCGCCTCCCAGGTTCAAGCAATTCTTCTGCCTCAGGCTCCCAAATAGCCGGGACTATCAGCGTGCACCACCACGCCTGTAATTTTTTGTATTTTTAGTAGAGACGAGGTTTCACCATGTTAGCCAGGATGATCTTGATCTCCTGACCTTGTGATCTGCCCGTCTCAGCCTCCCAAAGTGCTGGGATTACAGGCGTCAGCCTCTGCGCCTAGCCGAGTAGACATTTTTAAGGGCAATATAATCAATTCCTTGAACCCAGACTGGAATTTTAAAAAACTACATTCAAGCTCTGAGTATTTTACTTACAGAATTTTGCCCATGGCCCACTCCTTTCTGCAAAAAGGTAATAATACTATATTTATTTGCTTAATTCCCCATTGTTTTGCTGTTTCAACATGATTTTGTACCCTCAGTCATTTCAATGTTAGTTAAAGGTTACATTTTCTTTCACTCTTACCCTTTTTGGAGCTTCATTTTCTCTCTTTATGTTCTCGCGTATAGCTTTGAGGTATAGGGTGTTTATTCCCAAGATCCACAACAATTACCTCCCTAGAAAATGTCACTCCTTTTAAAGGTCTTTTTTGGCTTTCAACAACTGAAGGAGTTCTAGTAACAGATATGTGTGTTTTCTGCAAACTGTCATCCTGCAAGAGAATGAGGACAAACAATATAAACAAATAATCAACTTATGACATCCTCTGCTTTTAAAATTATATATACACTGTTAATGAAAAACAGAAAAAGCATTTCTAAATGATATATGAAAAAAGCAATAATCCATCATGATCACATTTTCACATTTTTATGGCTATAAAAGCATACACTGACATATTCAAATAACATTTGGTGACATGTAATTCTCTCCACAAAGTGGTCAAACCCAAGAGCCACCTGAACCATCATTCTGTTGTGGACTGGTTCATGGCCATGGGGTGAGAGAGTATGTGAGTTGTTCATATTAGGGAGTCCCAGACATGGAACCCAAGAAGGCTCCAGCCATGTTGTGTGTTGTTGTAGGACCTTGTAACTAGCACAGGGAGCCACAGTCGGGGCCTGAGCTTGGCCACACTGGAGAGGTAAACAATTCATTTTGTTTTCTCATTGGAAACAGGAGAGCGATGGATCCCTAGATGATCTCTTAACAGCTTTAAGATTCTAGAATTTTAAGAAAAACAAACTGAAGAGGAATTATTAAGAAAAATACAGATGTAAGAATGAAGACTGAGCACGTTTCTAAACTTGGCATATGTAATGGTTTACTAACATGAACTGATAAGCAACCAGGATGGCTTAAATGACTGTGGGCACTGGGGTCATTCTACCTGTAAACCTAAGTTACAGGCAACTCCATCTCCTATTAGGTATAACTAGCTAAGGAATTTACCTTCTTTTCAATCAAACAAATTCTAAAGCTGCCCCTTGAGAGCAGAAAAACACATCACCTCTTCTTGACCAGTTTCTCCAGCATTCTCAGTCTCTTGCTTCTCATTTATTTGGTTCTCCTCTTCTGCCCCCATGTCTCTTCTGTCTTCTAAGGATGTGGCCAACACTTCCTTACTCTGTCTTTGGACAAGAATGCCAGGCCTCATCGGCACATTCAAGTTCATAACTTGCATTAAGACCCTAGAAAATCAATCCATAGAGTTTTAAACATTCATGCATCCTCGTCCTCACTAACACACAGAAAATAGCCTCTGCTATATCCTGCGCCTTTCATGGTCCTCTGGACTCACCTTTCATGGTCCTCTGGACTGCTTGTCACCACTTTGGCAGCTGCACAGTCTATACCTCCGTTCGCATCTGTACAAGGTGCTTTCTTTGTGTCTGTATCTTTCCTGCCTTGGAAACTGAAAAAAAAAAGCCACAAATTCAGAAAAGTAAGAATGGCCCTGATTTTAAGGTGTGGCATAGGAACTTCACTTTTAAACAGAAGATCAGCATTTCTAAAATGCTGAAGTGAAAAAAGTAGATAGCTATGGTATTATTACTTGTTCTATTTTAAATTGTTTTACATTATTTCTAGATATATTTGCTAATGTGACTTGAAATCTGATCCCAATTATCAGCATGGATTTATACCATTTATATAAAAAAACCACCAATAAAAGGAGGATGCAAATGAAGCAAATTAGAAGGATGATGAAGAAAGTGATTGCTGTGGTTTCAAAGCTCATAGGTTTAGCTAGAAGACTCATCCACTCTCACAATCACAGATTGTCCAAATATTCTTTTCCAGCTCAATTTGAATGTAGTTCTCTTGTTCTTTAAGTTTTCTAGAAACAGAGGAATAAAAGGCTGTTTTCATTGTTGTTCTTTTTGTCAGTTTAGCTTCATAAAAGATGCTCTGCTTGTTGCGGAGTTGACTCACACTGGCTAATTTCTCTCCGTAAATGTGGTGGGGGCTGAGGTGGCCAGAGGGGAGACTGAGCTAGGACACGTGTGATCATGCAGCTCACCTCCCCTCACCCCAAAAACTATCAGGATCCAGAGGAGAGAGCAATCAGAGCAGCTGGAGCTGAGTCCAGTTCCCCATTCTTCTATCTTCAGTGACATCATAGAATCATGGAGCCCTTGAGTAACAGAGACCACAGTGCCAGTCCAGCTCAGCCCATCACCTGGAGGCTGGAGAACCATAAGGCTGTTGCCTGTTCATCCCCTCCTCTCAGAGGTCCAAGTTAGAGGCCATATGGAACTGTCTTCACCATTCTCTGGGAAAGGATTTTCTCCTTACTCTCCAAACACCATCTTTTCTTTCCTAACCTGAGCCTGTTTCTTTTATTGCTTCTTTCACAGACCATGAACAATTGATCTCTTCCTTCTTATGAAATCCTTCTACTATAGCCCTTAGCCCAAGGCTTCACTGTGAAATTCTACCAACCATTTAACGAAGAACTAACACCAATCTTTCTCGAATCTTTCAAAAAATTGAAGAGGGAACACTTACTAGTCATTCTATGAAGCTGGCATTACCCTGATGCCAAAGCCACTAGAAGAAAAGAAAGCTACAGACAAATATCCTTTATGAATACTGAATGCAAAAGTCTTCAACAAAGTACTAGGAAATCAAATTCAGTAGCATATTAAAAGGATTACACACCATGACCAAGTGGAACTTATTCCTGGAATGCAAAGATGGTTTAATACACAAAAAGCAACCAATGTAATACATCACATTAGCAGAATAAAGGTTAAAAAAAATATATGATCATCTCAACTGATGCAGAACAAGCACTTCACAAAATCTAACACCCTTTCATGATAAAAAAAACCACTAGGGAGAGATCCAAGATGGCCGATTAACAACAGCTCAGGATTGCAGCTCCCAGTGAAAGCGCGGAGAGCGAGTGGACGCCGCACTTTCAGACGAATTTTTGTTGCCCACAGACTGGGAGATTCCCGGTGGAGGAGCCACACG